>JAXIVJ010001900.1:0-123122 GCA_036785665.1 Chirona hameri | reverse complement strand
ATATATCATTATGTATGAAACTCAAAGACGATAGAGAAGAGGCCCAAAGGAGGTACCACACCAAGTTAGAGAGAAAACTCCCAGCGGTAGAATGCATCATCGCTGCTGATAGGGAGCAGAGCCTTACCATCCATCTTATCTACAAGGCCCGCATACAGAGGGAAATCATCGAAGAAAAAAAACAGCATATCTGTCACATAAAATAGGTCTGAAGAGCCTATGCATTCAACTGAAACAAGACGATCATAAATGATCATGCATCTGCAAGATGGAGTCGACCATTCAAGTTCAAGTTCATTATAAACCAACCGTCTATTGCGCCGTAATCGCTAGCATATCGTCATCACCATGCCAGTCACCCCCTTTTCATGTGCCTGAACACGCCCCTGCAACTCTATATGTAATAAATTATGCAAATAATGGAAGGAGAAGCTATCTTTTACACCTTGATAGCTATAAATGCCCCTTACATCGCTCTATTGGCTTCCCGCCAAGTATTGAATACTTCCTGGAAACCACCCTTTAGAAGCCCCTGAAACCGCCTCTGCCAAGCAATTTGTATGATATTTCATTAACATCAACTAATTTGAAGTTGTTGCAATCACCGTAAACCGATGTAACACCTTCATACTTGAGGCAGTTAGGAAGAAACCGTGAAGATCGCATTTCCGTATTATCACCAAATGTCGCCGCAGAACCTTCCAAAAAACGTGCCCTGGAACCGCCTCTGTTCAGGATAAGAACGCAAAATTTTGAATCCATATGCGGAATTCAATTATAGGAAAAGTCCCAAAATTTCATGAGTCTGGTCCTAGCCGTTCGGGAGATATCTGCGAAAAACATTAGGGGGAATCCGCCCCCCCCCCCCCCCCCCTGTTACAAATAGGGTTAAACAAATGAAATAATACAATGAGTAAAATATGAAGTCAATGAATGCAATGCATCATATAACAACACTGAAATATCACCATCGAACTTTTTAATCAATCAAAACATTTAAATATTGAAAGTCCTAGCGAATTCATGACACGTGTGCGGATTTCTGGCTAGCCGGCAAAGTGACCCGTCTCAGAACAGCAGCTGTTGGTTCTCAAACAGACTCGATCTTCTTCAGCACACAACACGGATCCGTGTTGCAGTTAACGACCATAGTTTCAGCATCCAATACGATTTTAAAATCAAAGTTCCACTGACTAGTATTCACGGAAATCAGGCGAGTCATTAAAATGCAGCACACATAGAGAAACGGGTTAAGAAAGATACGATGTTATATTAAAACTGCAATGGTTCAAGCCGTAGTGTACTTTGGTTTCAGTTTTTTTACATCGGAATACTCAACTCATTTAAAGTGCCAGATCGTAAACAAACTCAGGTCTCTAGCAATAGCAACACACACAAACCATACAACAACAAAAAAACAAGGATATACGCCCTAACCTCCACACGAAACTCGTTGCACGACTGAATACGTGAAGCCACCCCGAGAGCCATTACGTTTTCATGCGAGCAGACATCCACCACACCACGCGAACCACTTCTGTCAGACTCAGCGCCGGCGTCAGCGTCGGGAGTTCTCCTAACTACTCTTCCTGGGAGGCATTCAGCGAGGCCGCTCTCTCGGAGCTTTCCGCACCCGCTGGCGGTACCGAGAACAACTCAACACCCGGCTCCGACACAGCCGTAACCACAGGGACGGCGCCGCGGCCAGGAGAGGTTCTCAGGAACACAGGCGGCCGGCCGATTCCGCCTACAGCAGGTCGATAGAGAGTACAGAGAAACCGCGGGGCGGCGGCCGCTGCGGACGAGGCAGACAGAGCTAAGGCTACCACGAAGGGAAGCCGAGGCAGACAGCTGAGGATGTCAGGGTTGCCACGAAGAGAAGCCGATGCAGACAGAGCTGAGGATGTCAGGGTTGCCATGAAGAGAAGCCGAGGCAGACAGAGCTGAGGATGTCACGAAGGGAAGCCGAGGCAGACAGAGCTGAGGGTGTCAGGGTTGCCACGAAGGGAAGCCGAGGCAGACAGCTGAGGATGTTAGGGTTGCCACGAAGGGAAGCCGAGGCAGACAGAGCTGAGGATGTCAGGGTTGCCACGAAGGGAAGCCGAGGCAGACAGCTGAGGATGTCAGGGTTGCCACGAAGGGAAGCCGAGGCAGACAGAGCTGAGGATATCAGGGTTGCCACGAAGGGAAGCCGAGGCAGACAGCTGAGGATGTCAGGGTTGCCACGAAGGGAAGCCGAGGCAGACAGCTGAGGATGTCAGGGTTGCCACGAAGAGAAGCCGAGGCAGACAGAGCTGAGGGTGTTAGGGTTGCCACGAAGGGAAGCCGAGGCAGACAGAGCTGAGGCTACCACGAAGGGAAGCCGAGGCAGACAGGCTGAGGGTGTTAGGGTTGCCACTAAGGGAAGCCGAGGCAGACAGCTGAGGATGTCAGGGTTGCCACGAAGAGAAGCCGAGGCAGACAGAGCTGAGGGTGTTAGGGTTGCCACGAAGGGAAGCCGAGGCAGACAGAGCTGAGGCTACCACGAAGGGAAGCCGAGGCAGACAGAGCTGAGGATGTCAGGGTTGCCACTAAGGGAAGCCGAGGCAGACAGCTGAGGCTGTCAGGGCTGTATACCAGTGTATACCAGTGTATATGAGTGCATACGAGTGCATACGAGTACATACGAGTGCATAAGAGCGCATAAGAGTGCATACGAGTGCATACGAGTGCATACGAGTGTATAAGAGTGTATACGAGTATATACGCGTGCATAAGTTATACGAGCGTATACGAGTGTATAGTGTATACGAGTGTATACGAGTGTATACGAGTGTATACACAGTGTGTACGCACCAGCAGTACCAGCTGGTGCAGCTCTGCGCCGTCGGCTAGAGCGGCCACCACCACCGCCTCCAGCTGGGTCGAATGCTGCTCAAACTGGCGGTCCGGAGTCACGTGGTCCACTACGTCACGAAGCAGGACACGCAGCTGTCGGTGCTGTCGGGGGGGGGGGGGGGTAACGGTGTGATTATTTCCACACCTGAATAGTCCACCGTGACGTCACAATGGCAGTTGCTTAGTAACGATGGACCCGTTTGGGGAGCGTTACCCCGTGCTACTGCGCTTGCGTGAATTCCGATGGCCGGCAGCGGCTGCGATGGTACAGGAACAGTGACCTGAGAGGCGGCCGAGAGCGGTCACTGCTGGACTGCGTGGGGACGGGCTGTCTCCAGCAGTCGCTGTGCTTTAGTAATTTTAGACTGTATCTTCTTTTCGAACCGTTGGCGTTTTAATCCGACAACAACACGAGATTCTTAAAACTAGACTATCACTTGTTTTATTGAGAGAGAAAGAGAGAGAAACGGAACAAGATTACAGGGGGGGGGGGGTGGTCATAGGGGTCAGTGGAGGTGTCATACAGACCAGTAGAAGTAGAGGGTCTTAGAGGTCAGTAGAAGGGTCTTATAGGTCAGTAGAAGGGTCTTATAGGTCAGTAGAGGGGTCATAGAGGTCAGTAGAAGGGTCTTAGAGGTCAGTAGAGGGGTCTTAAGTCAGTAGAAGTAGAGGGGTCATAGAGGTCAGTAGAGGGGTCATAGAGGTCAGTAGAAGTAGAGCGGTCTTGAGGTCAGTATAAGTCTTAGAGGTCAGTAGAGGGGTCTTAGAGGTCAGTAGAGGGGTCTTAGGTCAGTAGAAGGGTCTTAGAGGTCAGTAGAGGGGTCTTAGGTCAGTAGAGGGGTCATAGAGGTCAGTAGAGGGGTCTTAGAGGTCAGTAGAGGGGTCTTAGAGGTCAGTAGAGGGGTCTTAGAGGTCAGTATAGGGGTCTTAGAGGTCAGTAGAGGGGTCTTATAGGTCAGTAGAGGGGTCTTAGGTCAGTAGAGGGGTCATAGAGGTCAGAAGAGGGGTCATAGAGGTCAGTCGAGGGGTCTTAGAAGTCAGTAGAGGGATTTTAGAGGTTAGTAGAGGGTCATATAAGTCAGTAGGGGTGTCTTAGGGGTCAGTAGAGGGGTCTTATAGGTCAGTAGAAGTAGAGGCGTCTTAAAGGTCAGTAGAAGGGTCTTAGAGTTCAGTAGAGGGGTATTATAGGTCAGTAGAGGGGTCTTAGGTCAATAGAGGGGTCTTAGAGGTCAGTAGAGGGGTCTTAGAGGTCAGTAGAAGGGCCTTAGAGGTCAGTAGAGGGGTCTTAGAGGTCAGTAGAGGGGTCATAGAGGTCAGTAGAGGGGTCATATAAGTCAGTAGAAGTAGATGGGTCTTAGAGGTCAGTAGAGGGGTCATAGAGGTCAGTAGAAGGGTATTAGAGGTCAGTAGAAGGGTATTAGAATCAGTAGAGGGGTCTTATGTCAGTAGAGGGGTCATAGAGGTCAGTAGAGGGGTCATAGAGGTCAGTAGAGGGGTCATAGAGGTCAGTAGAGGGCTCTTAGGTCAGTAGAGGGGTCTTAGGTCAGTAGAGGGGTCTTATAGGTCAATAGAGGGGTCTTAGATGTCAGTAGAGGGGTCATGGAGGTCAGTTGAGGGGTCTTAGAGGTCAGTAGAAGTAGAGGGGTCTTAGAGGTCAGTAGAGGGGTCTTAGAGGTCAAACTGACGGCCCGGGGTGACGGTCCACTAATTCATGGAGCAAGGCACACAGCTGGCGGTGCTGCCGTGTGGGGGGGGGGGCAGGAGGGGTCACGTGGGTCAGAACATGACTTATATGGGTTATCAATGCAGGCCGGGTTACCTGGTGGCGTTTTGACAGGGGCAGTACAGGGGCCAACTATGACTGAGTCTGGAAGCTTTGTAACTCCGTCACTGTGCTCAGCATGGACATCAGCTACCCGGCAGAATTCCGTCACCTCCCCATACAGTTTAACAGTGAAACAGGCTGGCATACGAGACATCCGTCACTGTGCTCAGCATGGACATCAGCTACCCGGCAGAATTCCGTCACCTCCCCATACAGTTTAACAGTGAAACAGGCTGGCATACGAGACATAGTCGGCACGACTATAGACTATAGACGAGACATAGTCGGCACGACTATAGACTAGACGAGACTATAGACGAGACTATAGACGAGACATAGTCGGCACGACTATAGACTAGACCAGACTATAGACGAGACATAGTCGGCACGACCCCGACTCGAGAGCGAGGACGTAGTGATACAATGCACAGGTGGACAAACCTCGGCTTATATTATGCATGTATATTTAAGTCTTTAAATACACAAATAAACGATTTCTACCCGCCAGTCCGCCAGCTCACCCAAACCCTGCTTGGTCACAGCTCCTCACCCCAAAGTATCTGGCGACGTAGCCACACCAGGCGGGGACGCAGTGCATGTAGTCCACGGTGGCGGTCAGTTCCTGAACCTGCCGCCAGGCGGCGTTCAGGGTCTGCAGCCGGTCGGCGGGGGGCACCTGGCCAGAGATCAGCTGAGAGCCCAGCACGGCGAGCAGCTCACAGCGCCGGTACCCTGCCGAAATCGTACAGAGGTACAGAGGTACGGAGGTACAGAGGTACAGAGGTGCATAGGTACAGAGGTACATAGGTACAGAGGTACATAGGTACAGAGGTACATAGGTACAGAGGTACATAGGTACAGAGGTACATAGGTACAGAGGTACATAGGTACAGAGGTACATAGGTACAGAGGTACAGAGGTACAGAGGTACAGAGGTACAGAGGTACGGAGGTACAGAGGTACAGAGGTACAGAGGTACATAGATACAGAGGTACAGAGGTACGGAGTGGTGGTACCCTGCCGAAATCGTACAGAGGTACATAGGTACAGAGGTACGGAGTGGTGGTACCCTGCCGAAATCGTACAGAGGTACATAGGTACAGAGGTACGGAGTGGTGGTACCCTGCCGATATCGTGCATAGCTACAGAGGTACCCACAGACACAGATATGAGGACAGAAACATGGTTCACTGGCAAAATAACACACTGTATAGTGCCCTCCTCAAATATCTTCTTCAAAGATAGCTAGCCCTATCTTTATAATTGTTCATGACTGCTTCGCGGCACTCACCTTTCCATGTTCCTCTTCATCTCTCTGTCTCAATACCATGTCCCTGGACCAACCTATGTCCCACTTCTCATAAAACTGCCCCTACTTCCCATCCCCAGTTCTAGCATTGCAGACAACACTCTGTCTCCGTCCCTCTCCCTTATGCCATACCTATTCCTCCCTCCCTCCTAGCGTCAGCCCGGCTCTATTATCACCTGTGGCGCCGCAGCCGGCCACGGCCTCCACACACTGCAGCGCCCTGCCGGAGAGGAACTCCGCCCCCGCCGTTCGAAGCAGCGCCATCAGCAGCAGAGAGTTTCCCGACACCTCCCTCCTCTCCAGCAGACCCGAGAGGTAGCGGACCCGCTGGTCCGCCGCGCATGCGCAGACGGCAGCGCTCAGACACCAGTCGACGGCCGGTCCCAGCGGCGGCGGGCAGCCGTCCGGCGGCGGTGGCGCCGTCTATAAAACAGAGGGAGCTGCCGTCAGAAGATAAGGTATAGAGGGCGCTGCAGTCAGCCACGGACCACGGAGTTCGGGGGAAAATGGGTACTGCAACGGATAGGCTGGATTTAATGACATAAACATGCAAGACCGTAACCTCGTCCACCATTTATATGAATATATGAATTGATACAAACACTCAGCGAGCGCATCGTAGAACATAACGCATGAACCTACTGGAAACTGGCAATCACAAATCACAAGCAACTTTGGCAACAACAGGATACCACAGCAGACTCCCCAGCCATGTACCTCAAGTCTCTGTCCCAACACTAACCATAACACCAGAACGGTACGCCACAAACCAACAGCAGGATACCACCGCAGACTCCCCAGCCATGTACCTCAAGTCTCTGTCCCAACACTAACCATAACACCAGAACGGTACGCCACAAACCAACAACAGGATACCACAGCAGACTCCCCAGCCATGTACCTCAAGTCTCTGTCCCAACACTAACCATAACACCAGAACGGTACGCCACAAACCAACAGCAGGATACCACCGCAGACTCCCCAGCCATGTACCTCAAGTCTCTGTCCCAACACTAACCATAACAGCAGAACGGTACGCCACAAACCAACAGCAGGATACCACAGCAGACTCTCTAGCCATGTAACTCAAAGTCAAGTCTCTGTCCCAACACTAACCATAACACCAGAACGGTACGACCCTGACACAAACCACCACACCACCCCGCCACTCACTCTGAACGTGTCGTGAGCGTGGCCATCATGCCCTGTAGGTTCTCCGCTCGGGCCGCGGCGGGAGCCACTCACCCTGTATGTGAGCGTGGTCATCATACCCTGTAGGTTCTCCGCTCGGGCCGCGGCGGGAGCCACTCACCCTGTATGTGAGCGTGGTCATCATGCCCTGTAGGTTCTCCGCTCGGGCAGCGGCGGGAGCCACTCACCCTGTATGTGAGCGTGGTCATCATGCCCTGTAGGTTCTCCGCTCGGGCCGCGGCGGGAGCCACTCACCCTGTATGTGAGCGTGGTCATCATGCCCTGTAGGTTCTCCGCTCGGGCCGCGGCGGGAGCCACTCACCCTGAAGGTGAGCGTGGTCATCATGCCCTGTAGGTTCTCCGCTCGGGCCACGGCGGGAGCCACTCACCCTGTATGTGAGCGTGGTCATCATGCCCTGTAGGTTCTCCGCTCGGGCCGCGGCGGGAGCCACTCACCCTGTATGTGAGCGTGGTCATCATGCTATGTAGGTTCTCCGCTCGGGCCGCGGCGGGAGCCACTCACCCTGTATGTGAGCGTGGTTATCATGCCCTGTAGGTTCTCCGCTCAGGCCGCGGCGGGAGCCACTCACCCTGTATGTGAGCGTGGTCATCGTGCCCTGTAGGTTCTCCGCTCGGGCCGCGGCGGGAGCCACTCACCCTGTATGTGAGCGTGGTCATCATGCCCTGTAGGTTCTCCGCTCGGGCCGCGGCGGGAGCCACTCACTCTGTATGTGAGCGTGGTCATCATGCCCTGTAGGTTCTCCGCTCGGGCCGCGGCGGGAGCCACTCACCCTGTATGTGAGCGTGGTCATCATGCCCTGTAGGTTCTCCGCTCGGGCCGCGGCGGGAGCCACTCACCCTGTATGTGAGCGTGGTCATCATGCCCTGTAGGTTCTCCGCTCGGGCCGCGGCGGGAGCCACTCACCCTGTAAGTGAGCGTGGTCATCATGCCCTGTAGGTTCTCCGCTCAGGCCGCAGCGGGAGCCACTCACCCTGTATGTGAGCGTGGTCATCATGCCCTGTAGGTTCTCCGCTCGTGCCGCGGCGGGAGCCACTCACCCTGTATGTGAGCGTGGTCATCATGCCCTGTAGGTTCTCCGCTCAGGCCACGGCGGAAGCCACTCACCCTGTATGTGAGCGTGGTCATCATGCCCTGTAGGTTCTCCGCTCGGGCCGCGGCGGGAGCCACTCACCCTGTATGTGAGCGTGGTCATCATGCCCTGTAGGTTCTCTCCGCTCAGGCCGCGGCGGGAGCCACTCACCCTGTATGTGAGCGTGGTCATCATGCCCTGTAGGTTCTCCGCTCGGGCCGCGGCGGGAGCCACTCACCCTGTATGTGAGCGTGGTCATCGTGCCCTGTAGGTTCTCCGCTCGGGCCGCGGCGGGAGCCACTCACCCTGTATGTGAGCGTGGTCATCATGCCCTGTAGGTTCTCCGCTCGGGCCGCGGCGGGAGCCACTCACCCTGTATGTGAGCGTGGTCATCATGCCCTGTAGGTTCTTCGCTCGGGCCGCGGCGGGAGCCACTCACCCTGTATGTGAGCGTGGTCATCATGCCCTGTAGGTTCTCCGCTCGGGCCGCGGCGGGAGCCACTCACCCTGTATGTGAGCGTGGTCATCATGCCCTGTAGGTTCTCCGCTCGGGCCGCGGCGGGAGCCACTCACCCTGTATGTGAGCGTGGTCATCATGCCCTGTAGGTTCTCCGCTCGGGCCGCGGCGGGAGCCACTCACCCTGTATGTGAGCGTGGTCATCATGCCCTGTAGGTTCTCCGCTCGGGCCGCGGCGGGAGCCACTCACCCTGTATGTGAGCGTGGTCATCATGCCCTGTAGGTTCTCCGCTCGGGCCGCGGCGGGAGCCACTCACCCTGTATGTGAGCGTGGTCATCATACCCTGTAGGTTCTCCGCTCGGGCCGCGGCGGGAGCCACTCACCCTGTATGTGAGCGTGGTCATCATGCTATGTAGGTTCTCCGCTCGGGCCGCGGCGGGAGCCACTCGGCTGAGGTAGCAGCGGGCGTAGCCGGCGGCCAGCGGGTCGGCCAAGCCTCGGATGGCGGTCACCAGGCGACGAGCTGCCGCCTCCGCTCCGCTGGCAGAAGGGGGCGGGGGCGGTTATAGGAGCAAAGGTGGGGACTCAGTGGTGAAAATATTGCAATACGCGCCAGAGAACCATTTTAGTACTGCGATACGAAACAACTAAAGGCAAGGGTTAAAAAATAAAAGTAGATAAAAACATCAACCACAGTGTAGACTGTGGAATGTGTTCGACTGCCGTATTTCGACTTTTCATCTTAGGTTGCTACTCACCCATGTCATGAGTCACGACACAACAGAAGAGAAAACATCACAGGACTCTGTAAGCAAACTTGTACCAGCAGAATCAACGGACTCGACATCATGGTTTCATCGCGTCGGCGTTATAACGGGAATAAGTCCTGTCCTTGATTTCACCGAGCACATAGCTGCCTGTGAGGTCACTGACCTCATCACCATCCTACGTCACTGACCTCATCACCATCTCAGGTCACTGACCTCATCACCATCTCAGATCACTGACCTCATCACCATATCAGGTCACTGACCTCATCACCATCTCAGGTCACTGACCTCATCACCATCTCAGGTCACTGACCTCATCACCATATCAGGTCACTGACCTCATCACCATCTCAGATCACTGACCTCATCACCATCTCAGATCACTGACCTCATCACCATCTCAGGTCCTGACCTCATCACCATCTCAGGTCACTGACCTCATCACCATCTCAGGTCACTGACCTCATCATCATCCCAGGTCACTGACCTCATCACCATCTCAGGTACTGACCTCATCACCATCTCAGGTCACTGACCTCATCACCATCTCATGTCACTGACCTCATCACCATCTCAGGTCACTGACCTCATCACCATCTCAAGTCACTGACCTCATCACCATCTCAGGTCACTGACCTCATCACCATCTCAGGTCACTGACCTCATCACCATCTCAGGTCACTGACCTCATCACCATCTCAGGTCACTGACCTCATCACCATATCAGGTCACTGACCTCATCACCATCTTAGGTCACTGCCCTCATCACCATCTCAGGTCACTGACCTCATCACCATCTCAGGTCACTAACCTCATCACCATCTCAGGTCACTGACCTCATCACCATCTCAAGTCACTGACCTCATCACCATCTCAAGTCACTGACCTCATCACCACCTCAGGTCACTGACCTCATCAACATCTCAGGTCACTGACCTCATCACCATCTCAGGTCACTGACCTCATCACCATCTCAAGTCATTGACCTCATCACCATCTCAGGTCACTGACCTCATCAACATATCAGGTTACTGACCTCATCACCATCTCAGGTCACTGACCTCATCACCATCTCAAGTCACTGACCTCCTCACCATCTCAGGTCACTGACCCCATCACCATCTCAGGTCACTGACCTCATCACCATCTCAAGTCACTGACCTCATCACCATCTCAAGTCACTCACCCCATCACCATCTCAGGTCACTGACCTCATCACCATCTCAAGTCCTGACCTCATCACCATCTCAAGTCACTGACCTCATCACCATCTCAAGTCACTGACCTCATCACTATCTCAGGTCACTGACCTCATCAACATCTCAGGTCACTGACCTCATCACCATCTCAAGTCACTGACCTCATCACCATCTCAGGTCACTGACCTCATCACCATCTCAGGTCACTGACCTCATCATTATCTCAAGTCACTGACCTCATCACCATCTCAGGTCACTGACCTCATCACCATCTCAGGTCACTGACCTCATCACCATCTCAAGTCCTGACCTCATCACCATCTCAAGTCACTGACCTCATCACCATCTCAAGTCACTGACCTCATCACCATCGCAGGTCACTGACCTCATCACCATCTCAAGTCCTGACCTCATCACCATCTCAAGTCACTGACCTCATCACCATCTCAGGTCACTGACTTCATCAACATCTCAGGCCACTGACCTCATCACCATCTCAAGTCACTGACCTCATCACCATCTCAGGTCACTGACCTCATCAACATCTCAGGTCACTGACCTCATCACCATCTCAGGTCACTGAACTCATCACCATCTCAAGTCACTGACCTCATCACCATCTCAGGTCACTGACCCCATCACCATCTCAGGTCACTGACCTCATCACCATCTCAGGTCACTGACCTCATCACCATCTCAAGTCACTGACCTCATCACCATATCAAGTCACTCACCCCATCACCATCTCAGGTCACTGACCTCATCACCATCTCAGGTCCTGACCTCATCACCATCTCAAGTCACTGACCTCATCACCATATCAAGTCACTCACCCCATCACCATCTCAGGTCACTGACCTCATCACCATCTCAGGTCCTGACCTCATCACCATCTCAGGTCACTGACCTCATCACCATCTCAGGTCCTGACCTCATCACCATCTCAAGTCACTGACCTCATCACCATCTCAGGTCACTGACCTCATCACCATCTCAGGTCACTGACCTCATCACCATCGCAAGTCCTGACCTCATCACCATCTCAAGTCACTGACCTCATCACCATCTCAATTCACTGACCTCATCACCATCTCAGGTCACTGACCTCATCACCATCTCAAGTCCTGACCTCATCACCATCTCAAGTCACTGACCTCATCACCATCTCAAGTCACTGACCTCATCACTATCTCAGGTCACTGACCTCATCAACATCTCAGGTCACTGACCTCATCACCATCTCAAGTCACTGACCTCATCACCATCTCAGGTCCTGACCTCATCACCATCTCAGGTCACTGACCTCATCACCATCTCAGGTCCTGACCTCATCACCATCTCAAGTCACTGACCTCATCACCATCTCAGGTCACTGACCTCATCACCATCTCAGGTCACTGACCCCATCACCATCTCAGGTCACTGACCTCATCACCATCTCAAGTCACTGACCTCATCACCATCTCAGGTCACTGACCTCATCACCATCTCAGGTCACTGACCTCATCACCATCTCAGGTCACTGACCTCATCACCATCTCAGGTCACTGACCTCATCACCATCTCAGGTCACTGACCTCATCACCATATCAGGTCACTGACCTCATCATCATCTTAGGTCACTGCCCTCATCACCATCTCAGGTCACTGACCTCATCACCATCTCAGGTCACTAACCTCATCACCATCTCAGGTCACTGACCTCATCACCATCTCAAGTCACTGACCTCATCACCATCTCAAGTCACTGACCTCATCACCACCTCAGGTCACTGACCTCATCAACATCTCAGGTCACTGACCTCATCACCATCTCAGGTCACTGACCTCATCACCATCTCAAGTCACTGACCTCATCACCATCTCAGGTCACTGACCTCATCAACATCTCAGGTTACTGACCTCATCACCATCTCAGGTCACTGACCTCGTCACCATCTCAGGTCACTGACCTCATCACCATCTCAAGTCACTGACCTCATCACCATCTCAGGTCACTGACCCCATCACCATATCAGGTCACTGACCTCATCACCATCTCAGGTCACTGACCTCATCACCATCTCAGGTCACTGACCTCATCACCATCTCAAGTCACTGACCTCATCACCATCTCAGGTCACTGATCCCATCACCATCTCAGGTCACTGACCTCATCACCATATCAGGTTACTGACCTCATCACCATCTCAGGTCACTGACCTCATCACCATCTCAGGTCACTGACCTCATCACCATCTCAAGTCACTGACCTCATCACCATCTCAAGTCACTCACCCCATCACCATCTCAGGTCACTGACCTCATCACCATCTCAGGTCCTGACCTCATCACCATCTCAAGTCACTGACCTCATCACCATCTCAAGTCACTCACCCCATCACCATCTCAGGTCACTGACCTCATCACCATCTCAGGTCCTGACCTCATCAACACCTCAGGTCACTGACCTCATCACCATCTCAGGTCCTGACCTCATCACCATCTCAAGTCACTGACCTCATCACCATCTCAGGTCACTGACCTCATCACCATCTCAGGTCACTGACCTCATCACCATCTCAAGTCACTGACCTCATCACCATCTCAAGTCACTGACCTCATCACCATCTCAGGTCACTGACCTCATCACCATCCTCATCACCATCTCAAGTCACTGACCTCATCACCATCTCAAGTCACTGACCTCATCACTATCTCAGGTCACTGACCCTCATCACACATCTCAGGTCACTGACATCATCACCATCTCAAGGACAGTCCTGACCTCATCACCATCTCAGGTCACTGACCTCAATCACCATCTCAGAAGGTCACTGACCTCATCACCATCTCAAGTCCTGACCTCATCACCATCTCAAGTCAACTGACCCTCATCACCATCTCAAGTCACTGACCTCACCATCTCAAGTCACTGACCTCATCACCATCTCAAGTCCTGACCTCATCACTCATCTCAAGTCACTGACCTCATCACCATCTCAAGTCACTGACCTCATCACCATCTCAAGCCTATCACCATCTCAAGTACTGACCTCATCACCATCTCAGGTCACTGACCATCCCATCTCAAGTCACTGACCTCATCACCATCTCAGGTCACTGACCTCATCACCATCTCAGGTCACTGACCTCATCACCATCTCAAGGTCACTGATAACAATGCAGCACGGCAATCTCCACGTAGAGTCTCACCCCAGGCCCTTGCAGCAGATCATAACAATGCAGCACGGCAATCTCCACGTAGAGTCTCACCCAGGCTGCAGCAGATCATACAATGCAGCACGGCAATCTCCACGTAGAGTCTCACCCAGGCTGCCAGGCAGATCATAACAATGCAGCACGGCAATCTCCACGTAGAGTCTCGCCACCAGCTCCCGAATGGACGATATCTTGTAGAACCAGTTTCTGCAGGTCTCCGGCCAGCTTCACTCACCAGGTCACCGCCAGGCGGCACTGCTGGCGCCCTGACCGCAGACGGGGAGCGGGCGGGGGGTGGGTTAGCATGGTGAGAATGGACCGCAGACGGGGGGGGGGGGGAGGGTAGCCATGGTGAGAATGGACCGCAGACGGGGAGCGGGGGGGTGGGTTAGCATGGTGAGAATGGACCGCAGACGGGGGAGCGGGGGGGTAGCATGGTGAGAATGGACTGCAGACGGGGAGCGGGGGGAGGGTAGCATGGTGAGAATGACCGGCAGGACGGGGGAGCGGGTGGGCGGGTTAGCATGGTGAGAATGGACTGCAGACGGGGAGCGGGGGGGGGGGCGGGGTTAGCATGGTGAGAATGGACTGCAGACGGGGAGCGGGGGGTGGGTTAGCATGGTGAGAATGGACTGCAGACGGGGGGAGCGGGGGGGGGGGGGGGCGGGGTTTAGCATGGTGAGAATGGACTGCAGACGGGGAGCGGGGGGTGGGTTAACATGGTGAGAATGGACTGCAGACGGGGAGCGGGGGGAGGGTAGCATGGTGAGAATGGACCGCAGACGGGGAGCGGGGGGGCGGGTTAGCATGGTGAGAATGGACTGCAGACGGGGAGGCGGGGGGGGGGGGGCGGGTTAGCATGGTGAGAATGGACTTGCAGACGGGGGAGCGGGGGGTGGGTTAACATGGTGAGGAATGGACTGCAGACGGGGAGCCGGGGAGGTGGGTTAACATGGTGAGAATGGACCGCAGACGGGGAGCGGGGTGGGTTAGCATGGTGAGAATGGACCGCAGACGGGGAGCGGGGGGGGGGGGGGGGCGGGTTACCAAGGTGAGAATGGACCGCAGACGGGGAGCGGGGAGCGGGGGGGGGGTTTGCATGGTGAGAATGGACCGCAGACGGGGAGCGGGGGGGGGGGCGGTTACCAAGGTGAGATGGACCGCAGACGGGGAGCGAGGGGGGCGGGGTCGGGTTAGCATGGTGAGAATGGGACTGCAGACGGGGAGCGGGGGGGGGGGAGGGTAGCATGGTGAGAATGGACCGCAGACGGGGAGCGGGGGGGGGTTAGCATGGTGAGAATGGACCGCAGACGGGGAGGCGGGGGGGGGGGGCGGGTTACCAAGGTGAGAATGGACCGCAGACGGGGAGCGGGGCGGGGTAGCATGGTGAGAATGGACCGCAGACGGGGAGCGGGGGGGGGTTAGCATGGTGAGAATGGACCGCAGACGGGAGCAGGGGGGCGGGTTAGCGGAATGGTGAGAATGGACCGCAGACGGGGAGCGGGGGGGGGGGGCGGGTTACCAAGGTGAGAATGGAACGCAGACGGGGGAGCGGGGGGGGGGGGGGGGGTTAGCATGGTGATGAATGGACCGCAGACGGGGAGCGGGGGGGGGTTAGCATGGTGAGAATGGACCGCAGACGGGGAGCGGGGGGGGGGCGGGTTACCAAGGTGAGAATGGACCGCAGACGGGGAGCGGGGGGGGGTTAGCAATGGTGAGAATGGACCGCAGACGGGGAGCGGGGGGGGGTAGGTTAGCATGGTGAGAATGGACCGCAGACGGGGAGCGGGGGGGGGGGGTTAGCATGGTGAGAATGGACCGCAGACGGGGAGCGGGGGGCGGGTTAGCATGGTGAGAATGGACTCGCAGACGGGGAGCGGGGGGGGGGCGGGTTACCAGGTGAGCAATGGACCGCAGACGGGGAGCGGGGGGGGGGTTAGCATGGTGAGAATGGACCGCAGACGGGGAGCGGGGGGTGGGGGCGGGTTACCAAGGTGAGAATGGACCGCAGACGGGAGGCGGGGGGGGGGGTTAGCATGGTGAGAATGGACCGCAGACGGGGAGGCGGGGGGGGGGCGGAGTTACCAAGGTGAGAATGGACCGCAGACGGGGAGCGGGGGGGGTTAGCATGGTGAGAATGGACCGCAGACGGGGAGCGGGGGGAGGGCGGGTTACCAAGGTGAGAATGGACCGCAGACGGGGAGCGGGGGGGGGGTTAGCATGGTGAGAATGGACCGCAGACGGGGAGCGGGGGGGGGGGCGGGTTACCAGGTGAGAATGGACCGCAGACGGGGACGGGGGGGGTTAGCATGGTGAGAATGGACCGCAGACGGGGAGCGGGGGGGGGGCGGTTACCAAGGTGAGAATGGACTGCAGACGGGGAGCGGGGGGGCGGGTTAGCATGGTGAGAATGGACCGCAGACGGGAGCGGGGGGGGCGGGTTACCAAGGTGAGAATGGACCGCAGAGCGGGGAGCGGGGGAGGCGGGGGGGGGTGGGGTTAGCATGGTGAGAATGGACCGCAGACGGGGAGCGGGAGGGGGGGGGGCGGGTTACCAAGGTGAGAATGGACCGCAGACGGGGAGCGGGGGGGGGGTTAGCATGGTGAGAATGGACCGCAGACGGGGAGCGGGGGGGGGGGGGGGGGGGGGGGTTACCAAGGTGAGAATGGACCGCAGACGGGGAGCGGGGGGGTTAGCATAGTGGTGAGAATGGACCGCAGACGGGGAGCGGGGGGGGGCGGGTTACCAAGGTCGAGAATGGACCGCAGACGGGAGCGGGGGGGAGGTAGCATGGTGATAATGGACCGCAGACGGGGAGCGGGGGGCGGGGTTAGCATGGTGAGAATGGGACCGCAGACGGGGAGCGGGGGGGGGGGGGCGGGTTACCAAGTGAGAATGACCGCAGACGGGAGCGGGGGGGGGGGGTTAGCATGGTGAGAATGGACTGCAGACGGGAGCGGGGGGGGGGTAGGCATGGTGAGAAATGGACCGCAGACGGGGGAGCGGGGGGGGGTAGCATGGTGAGAATGGACTGCAGACGGGGAGCGGGAGGGGGGGGGGGGGGTTGTAACATGGTGAGAATGGACCACAGACGGGGAGAATGGACTGCAGAGCGGGAGCGAGGGGGGGTTAGCATGGTGAGAATGGACCGCAGACGGGGAGCGGGGGGGGGGGGGTTAGCATGGTGAGAATGGACCGCAGACGGGGAGCAGGGGGGGGGAGGTAGCATGGTGAGAATGGACCGCAGACGGGGAGCGGGGGTGGGTTAGCATGGTGAGAATGGACCGCAGACGCGGGAGCGGGGGAGCGGGGGGTGGGTTAGCATGGTGAGAATGGACCGCAGACGGGGAGCGGGGGTGGGTTAGCATGGTGAGAATGGACCGCAGACGGGGAGCGGGAGCGGGGGGGGGGGGTTAGCATGGTGAGAATGGACTGCAGACGGGGAGCGGGGGTGGGTTAGCATGGTGAGAATGGACCGCAGACGGGGAGCAGGGGGGGGGAGGTTGCATGGTGAGAATGGACCGCAGACGGGGAGCGGGGGTGGGTTAGCATGGTGAGAATGGACCGCAGACGGGGAGCGGGGGGGGTGGGTTAGCATGGTGAGAATGGACCGCATGACGGGGAGCGGGGGGTGGGTTAACATGGTGAGAATGGACTGCAGGACGGGGAGCGGGAGCGGGGGGTGGGTTAGCATGGTGAGAATGGACCGCAGACGGGGAGCGGGGGGGCGGGTTAACATGGTGAGAATGGACTGCAGACGGGGAGCGGGGGGGCGGGTTAGCATGGTGAGAATGGACCGCAGACGGGGAGCGGGGGGGGGGGGGGGGTTAGCATGGTGAGAATGGACTGCAGACGGGGAGCGTGGGGGTGGGTTAGCATGGTGAGAATGGACCGCAGACGGGGAGCAGGGGGGGGAGGTAGCATGGTGAGAATGGACCGCAGACGGGAGCGGGGGTGGGTTAGCATGGTGAGAATGGACCGCAGACGGGGAGCGGGGAGCGGGGGTGGGTTAGCATGGTGAGAATGGACCGCAGACGGGGGAGCGGGGGGCGGGTTAACATGGTGAGAATGGACTGCAGACGGGGAGCGGGGGGAGGTAGCATGGTGAGAATGGACCGCAGACGGGAGCGGGGGGGCGTTTAGCATGGTGAAAATGGACTGCAGACGGGGAGCGGGGGTGGGTTAGCATGGTGGAGAATGGACCGCAGACGGGGAGCAGGGGGGGGGGGGAGGTTAGCATGGTGAGAATGGACCGCAGACGGGAGCGGGGGTGGGTTAGCATGGTGAGAATGGACCGCAGACGGGGAGCGGGGGAGGGTAGCATGGTGAGAATGGACCGCAGACGGGGAGCGGGGTGGTGGGTTAGCATGGTGAGAATGGACGCAGACGGGGAGCGGGGGGGGGGTAGCATGGTGAGAATGGACCGCAGACGGGGAGCGTGGGGGGCGGTTAGCATGGTGAGAATGGACCGCAGACGGGAGCGGGGGGGGGGGTTAGCATGGTGAGAATGGACCGCAGACGGGAGCGGGGGGGGGTAGCATGGTGAGAATGGACTGCAGACGGGGAGCGGGGGGGGGGGTAGCATGGTGAGAATGGACCGCAGACGGGGAGCGGGGGGGGGGGGGTAGCATGGTGAGAAATGGACTGCAGACGGGGGAGCGGGGAGGGAGGGGGGGGGGGTTAACATGGTGAGAATGGACCACAGACGGGGAGAATGGACTCGCAGACGGGGAGCGGGGGGAGGGGGGTTAGCATGGTGAGAATGGACCGCAGACGGGAGCGGGGTGGGGGGGAGCGGTTAGCATGGTGAGATGGACCGCAGACGGGGAGCGGGAGCGGTGTTAGCATGGTGAGAATGGACCGCAGACGGGGAGCGGGGGGGGGGGGGTAGCATGGTGAGAATGGACTGCAGACGGAGAGCGGGGGGAGGGTAGCATGGTGAGAATGGACCGCAGACGGGGAGCGGAGGGGGTTAGCATGGTGAGAATGGACCGCAGACGGGGAGCGGGGGCGGGTTAGCATGGTGAGAATGGACTGCAGACGGGGAGCGGGGGGAGGGGTAGCCATGGTGAGAATGGACCGCAGACGGGGAGCGGGGGTGGGTTAGCATGGTGAGAATGGACCGCAGACGGGGAGCAGGGGGGGGGAGGTAGCATGGTGAGAATGGGACCGCAGACGGGGAGCGGGGGTGGTTAGCATGGTGAGAATGGACCGCAGACGGGGAGCGGGGGGAGGGTAGCATGGTGAGAATGGACCTGCAGACGGGGAGCGGGCCGGGGGGAGGTAGCATGGTGATAATGGACCGCAGACGGGGGGAGCGGGGGGGGGGGTTAACATGGTGAGAATGGACGCAGACGGGAAGCGGGGGGAGGGTAGCATGGGTGAGAATGGACCGCAGACGGGGAGCGGGGGGGGGGGGTGGGTTAACATGGTGAGAATGGACCGCAGACGGGGAGCGGGGGGAGGGTAGCATGGTGAGAATGGACCGCAGACGGGGAGCGGGGGGTGGGTTAGCATTGGTGAGAATGGACCCGCAGACGGGGCGGGAGGGGGGGAGGGGGTTAGCATGGTGAGAATGGACCGCAGACGGGGAGCTGGGGGGGGGGGTTAACATGGTGAGAATGGACCGCAGACGGGAGCGGGGGAGGGTTAGCATGGTGAGAATGGACGCAGACGGGGGAGCAGGGGGGGAGGTAGCTATGGTGATAATGACCGCAGACGGGGAGCGGGGGGGGGGGGGGGGTTAACATGGTGAGAATGGACCGCAGACGGGGAGCGGGAGGGTAGCATGGTGAGAATGGACCGCAGACGGGGGAGGCGGGGGGGGGGGTTTAGCATGGTGAGAATGGACCGCAGACGGGGAGCGGGGGGGGTGTTAGCATGGTGAGAATGGACCGCAGACGGGAGCGGGGGGTGGGTTAGCATGGTGATGAATGGACTGCAGACGTGGGAGCGGGGGGGAGGGTAGCATGGTGAGAATGGACCGCAGACGGGGAGCGGGGGAGTGGTTAGCATGGTGAGAATGGACCGCAGACGGGGAGCAGGGGGGGGGAGGTAGCATGGGTAGATATGGACCGCAGACGGGGAGCGGGGGGGGGTTAACATGGTGAGAATGGACCCGCAGACCGGGAAGCGGGGGGAGGGTAGGCATGGTGTGAATGGACCGCAGACGGGGAGCGGGGGAGGGTAGCATGGTGAGAATGGACCGCAGACGGGGAGCGGGGGGTGGGTTAGCATGGTGAGAATGGACCGCAGACGGGGAGCGGGGGTGTGGTTAGCATGGTGAGAATGGACCGCAGACGGGGAGCGGGGGGTGGGTTAGCATGGTGAGAATGGACCGCAGACGGGGAGCGGGGGGGAGGGGTTAGCATGGTGAGAATGGACCACAGACGGGGAGCAGGGGGAGGTAGCATGGTGATAATGGACCGCAGACGGGGAGCGGGGGGGGGGGGGGTTAACATGGTGAGAATGGACGCAGACGGGGAGCGGGGGAGCGGGGGGGGCGGGTTAGCATGGTGAGAATGGACCGCAGAAGGGGAGCGGGGGGGGGGGGGTTAGCATGGTGAGAATGGACCGCAGACGGGGAGCGGGGGGGTTAACATGGTGAGAATGGACCGCAGACGGGGAGCGGGGGGGGTTAGCATGGTGAGAAAGGACCGCAGACGGGGAGCAGGGGGGGAGGTAGCATTGGTGAGAATGGACCGCAGAAGGGGAGTGCGGGGGGTGGGTTAGCATGTGAGAATGGACCGCAGACGGGGAGACGGGGGGGGGGGGTTAGCATGGTGAGAATGGACCGCAGACGGGGAGCGGGGGAGGGTTAGCATGGTGAGAATGGACCGCAGACGGGGAGCGGGGGGGGGAGGTAGCATGGTGATAATGGACCGCAGACGGGGAGCGGGGGTGGGTTAACATGGTTGAGAATGGACCGCAGACGGGGAAGCGGGGGGGAGGGTAGCATGGTGAGAATGGACCGCAGACGGGAGCGGGGGGAGGGTAGCATGGTGAGAATGGACCGCAGACGGGGAGCGGGGGGGGTTAGCATGGTGAGAATGGACCGCAGACGGGGAGCGGGGGGTGGGTTTAGCATGGTGAGAATGGACCGCAGCACGGGAGCGGGGGTGGGTTAGCATGGTGAGAATGGACCGCAGACGGGGGAGCGGGGGGGGGGTAGCATGGTGAGAATTGACCACAGACGGGGAGCGGGGGGTGGGTTAGCATGGTGAGAATGGACCGCAGACGGGGAGCGGGGGAGGGTTAGCATGGTGAGAATGGACCACAGACGGGGAGCAGGGGAGGTAGCATGGTGATAATGGACCGCAGACGGGGAGGCGGGGGGGGGTTAACATGGTGAGAATGGACCGCAGACGGGGAGCGGGGAGAGCGGGGGGCGGGTTAGCATGGTGAGAATGGACCGCAGAAGGGGAGCGGGGGGGGGGGGGGGTAGCATGGTGAGAAGTGGACCGCAGACGGGGAGCGGGGGGTGGGTTAGCATGGTGAGAATGGACCGCAGACGGGAGCGGGGGTGGGTTAGCATGGTGAGAATGGACCGCAGACGGGGAGCGGGGGGGGGGGCGGTTAGCATGGTGAGAATGGACCGCAGACGGGGAGCGGGGGGGGGGGGTAGCATGGTGAGAATGGACCGGCAGACGGGGAGCGGGGGGAGGTAGCATGGTGAGAATGGACCGCAGACGGGGAGCGGGGGGGGGGTTAGCATGGTGAGAATGGACCGCAGACGGGGAGCGGGGGGTGGGTTAGCATGGTGAGAATGGACCGCAGACGGGGAGCGGGGGGTGGGTTAGCATGGTGAGAATGGACCGCAGACGGGGAGCGGGGGGGGGGGAGGGTTAGCATGGTGAGAATGGACCGCAGACGGGGAGCGGGGGGGTGGGTTAGCATGGTGAGAATGGACCGCAGACGGGGAGCGGGGGGGGGGTGGGTTAGCATGGTGAGAATGGACCGCAGACGGGGAGCGGGGGAGCGGGGGGTGGGTTATCATGGTGAGAATGGACTGCAGACGGGGAGCGGGGGGGGTTAGCATGGTGAGAATGGACCGCAGACGGGGAGCGGGGGGGGGGGGAGGGTTAGCATGGTGAGAATGGACCGCAGACGGGGAGCGGGGGGGGGGGGGGGGGTGGGTTAGCATGGTGAGAATGGACTGCAGACGGGGAGCGGGGGGGTGGGTTAACATGGTGAAAATGGACTGCAGACGGGGAGCGGGGGGAGGGTAGCATGGTGAGAATGCACCGCAGACGGGGAGCGGGGGGGGGGGTAGCATGGTGAGAATGGACCGCAGACGGGAAGCGGGGGAGGGTTAGCATGGTGAGAATGGACCGCAGACGGGGAGCAGGGGGGGAGGTAGCATGGTGATAATGGACCGCAGACGGGGAGCGGGGGGGGGGGGGTTAACATGGTGAGAATGGACCGCAGACGGGGAGCGGGGGAGGGTAGCATGGTGAGAATGGACCGCAGACGGGGAGCGGGGGGGGGGGTTAGCATGGTGAGAATGGACCGCAGACGGGGAGCGGGGGAGGGTAGCATGGTGAGAATGGACCGCAGACGGGGAGCGGGGGGGGAGGGTAGCATGGTGAGAATGGACCGCAGACGGGGAGCGGGGGGGGGGTTAACATGGTGAGAATGGACCGCAGACGGGAAGCGGGGGGAGGGTAGCATGGTGAGAATGGACCGCAGACGGGGAGCGGGGGGAGGGTAGCATGGTGAGAATGGACCGCAGACGGGGAGCGGGGGGTGGGTTAGCATGGTGAGAATGGACCGCAGACGGGGAGCGGGGAGCGGGGGGCGGGTTAGCATGGTGAGAATGGACCGCAGAAGGGGAGCGGGGGGGGGGGGGTTAGCATGGTGAGAATGGACCGCAGACGGGGAGCGGGGGGTGGGTTAGCATGGTGAGAATGGACCGCAGACGGGGAGCGGGGGAGGGTAGCATGGTGAGAATGGACCGCAGACGGGGAGCGGGGGGGGGGTTAGCATGGTGAGAATGGACCGCAGACGGGGAGCGGGGGGTGGGTTAGCATGGTGAGAATGGACCGCAGACGGGGAGCGGGGGGGGAGGGTTAGCATGGTGAGAATGGACCGCAGACGGGGAGCGGGGGGGTGGGTTAGCATGGTGAGAATGGACCGCAGACGGGGAGCGGGGGGGGGGTGGGTTAGCATGGTGAGAATGGACCGCAGACGGGGAGCGGGGGAGGTTAGCATGGTGAGAATGGACTGCAGACGGGGAGCGGGGGGAGGGTAGCATGGTGAGAATGGACTGCAGACGGGGAGCGGGGGGGGGGGTAGCATGGTGAGAATGCACCGCAGACGGGGAGCGGGGGGGGGGTAGCATGGTGAGAATGGACCGCAGACGGGAAGCGGGGGAGGGTAGCATGGTGAGAATGGACTGCAGACGGGGAGCGGGGGTGGGTTAGCATGGTGAGAATGGACTGCAGACGGGGAGCGGGGGGGGGTGGGTTAGCATGGTGAGAATGGACTGCAGACGGGGAGCGGGGGGGGGTGGGTTAGCATGGTGAGAATGGACCGCAGACGGGGAGCGGGGGGGGGGGGGGTAGCATGGTGAGAATGGACCGCAGACGGGAAGCGGGGGAGGGTAGCATGGTGAGAATGGACTGCAGACGGGGAGCGGGGGTGGGTTAGCATGGTGAGAATGGACTGCAGACGGGGAGCGGGGGTGGGTTAGCATGGTGAGAATGGACTGCAGACGGGGAGCGGGGGGGGGTGGGTTAGCATGGTGAGAATGGACTGCAGACGGGGAGCGGGGGGGGGTGGGTTAACATGGTGAGAATGGACCGCAGACGGGGAGCGGGGGGGGGTTAGCATGGTGAGAATGGACCGCAGACGGGGAGCGGGGGTGGGTAGCATGGTGAGAATGGACTGCAGACGGGGAGCGGGGGTGGGTTAGCATGGTGAGAATGGACTGCAGACGGGGAGCGGGGGGGGTGGGTTAGCATGGTGAGAATGGACCGCAGACGGGGAGCGGGGGTGGGTAGCATGGTGAGAATGGACTGCAGACGGGGAGCGGGGGTGGGTTAGCATGGTGAGAATGGACTGCAGACGGGGAGCGGGGGAGGGTAGCATGGTGAGAATGCACCGCAGACGGGGAGCGGGGGGGGGGGGTAGCATGGTGAGAATGGACCGCAGACGGGAAGCGGGGGAGGGTAGCATGGTGAGAATGGACCGCAGACGGGGAGCGGGGGGTAGCATGGTGAGAATGGACCGCAGAAGGGGAGCGGGGGGAGGGTAGCATGGTGAGAATGGACCGCAGACGGGGAGCGGGGAGGGTTAGCATGGTGAGAATGGACCGCAGACGGGGAGCGGGGGGGGGGGTTAGCATGGTGAGAATGGACCGCAGACGGGGAGCGGGGGGGGGGTAGCATGGTGAGAATGGACCGCAGACGGGGAGCGGGGGGGGGGGGTAGCATGGTGAGAATGGACTGCAGACGGGGAGCGGGGGGGGGGGTTAGCATGGTGAGAATGGACCGCAGACGGGGAGCGGGGGGGGGGGGGTAGCATGGTGAGAATGGACTGCAGACGGGGAGCGGGGGGGGGGTTAGCATGGTGAGAATGGACCGCAGACGGGGAGCGGGGGGGGGGTAGCATGGTGAGAATGGACTGCAGACGGGGAGCGGGGGGGGGGGTTAGCATGGTGAGAATGGACCGCAGACGGGGAGCGGGGGGGGGGGGTAGCATGGTGAGAATGGACCGCAGACGGGGAGCGGGGGAGGGGGCGGGTTAGCATGGTGAGAATGGACCGCAGACGGGGAGCGGGGGGGGTAGCATGGTGAGAATGGACCGCAGACGGGGAGCGGGGGGCGGGTTAGCATGGTGAGAATGGACCGCAGACGGGGAGCGGGGGGCGGGTTAGCATGGTGAGAATGGACCGCAGACGGGGAGCGGGGGGGGGCGGGTAGCATAGTGAGAATGGACTGCAGACGGGGAGCGGGGGCGGGTTAGCATGGTGAGAATGGAACGCAGACGGGGGGCGGGAGTGGGTTAGCATGGTGAGAATGGACCGCAGACGGGGAGCGGGGGGTGGGTTAGCATGGTGAGAATGGACCGCAGACGGGGAGCGGGGGTGGGTTAGCATGGTGAGAATGGACCGCAGACGGGGAGCGGGGGAGGGTAGCATGGTGAGAATGGACCGCAGACGGGGAGCGGGGGGTGGGTTAACATGGTGAGAATGGACCGCAGACGGGGAACGGGGGGGGGGGGCGGGTTAGCATGGTGAGAATGGACCGCAGACGGGGAGCGGGGGGGGGGGTAGCATGGTGAGAATGGACCGCAGACGGGGAGCGGGGAGCGGGTAGCATGGTGAGAATGGACCGCAGACGGGGAGCGGGGAGCGGGGGATGGGTTAGCATGGTGAGAATGGACCGCAGACGGGGAGCGGGGAGCGGGGGATGGGTTAGCATGGTGAGAATGGACCGCAGACGGGGAGCGGGGGAGCGGGGGGAGGGTAGCATGGTGAGAATGGACCGCAGACGGGGAGCGGGGGTGGGTTAGCATGGTGAGAATGGACCGCAGACGGGGAGCGGGGGAGGGTTAGCATGGTGAGAATGGACCGCAGACGGGGAGCGGGGGGGGGGTTAGCATGGTGAGAATGGACTGCAGACGGGGAGCGGGGGGGTGGGTTAGCATGGTGAGAATGGACCGCAGACGGGGAGCGGGGGGGGGGGGGGGGGGGTAGCATGGTGAGAATGGACCGCAGACGGGGAGCGGGGGAGGGTTAGCATGGTGAGAATGGACCGCAGACGGGGAGCGGGGGAGGTTTAGCATGGTGAGAATGGACCGCAGACGGGGAGCGGGGGGTGGGTTAGCATGGTGAGAATGGACCGCAGACGGGGAGCGGGGAGCGGGGGGAGGGTAGCATGGTGAGAATGGACCGCAGACGGGGAGCGGGGGGAGGGTAGCATGGTGAGAATGGACCGCAGACGGGGAGCGGGGGGGAGGGTAGCATGGTGAGAATGGACCGCAGACGGGGAGCGGGGGGTGGGTTAGCATGGTGAGAATGGACCGCAGACGGGGAGCGGGGGAGGTTTAGCATGGTGAGAATGGACCGCAGACGGGGAGCGGGGGGGGAGGGGGTTAGCATGGTGAGAATGGACTGCAGACGGGGAGCGGGGAGCGGGGGAGGGTAGCATGGTGAGAATGGACCGCAGACGGGGAGCGGGGGAGGGTAGCATGGTGAGAATGGACCGCAGACGGGGAGCGGGGGGGTTAGCATGGTGAGAATGGACCGCAGACGGGGAGCGGGGGGGGGGCGGGTTAGCATGGTGAGAATGGACCGCAGACGGGGAGCGGGGGGAGGGGGTTAGCATGGTGAGAATGGACCGCAGACGGGGAGCGGGGGGAGGTAGCATGGTGAGAATGGACCGCAGACGGGGAGCAGGGGGGTGGGTTAGCATGGTGAGAATGGACCGCAGACGGGGAGCGGGGGAGGGTTAGCATGGTGAGAATGGACCGCAGACGGGGAGCGGGGGAGGGTAGCATGGTGAGAATGGACCGCAGACGGGGAGCGGGGGGGTTAGCATGGTGAGAATGGACCGCAGACGGGGAGCGGGGGGAGGGGGTTAGCATGGTGAGAATGGACCGCAGACGGGGAGCGGGGGGAGGTAGCATGGTGAGAATGGACCGCAGACGGGGAGCAGGGGGGTGGGTTAGCATGGTGAGAATGGACCGCAGACGGGGAGCGGGGGAGCGGGGGGAGGGTTAGCATGGTGAGAATGGACCGCAGACGGGGAGCGGGGAGGGTTAGCATGGTGAGAATGGACCGCAGACGGGGAGCGGGGGGGGGGTTAGCATGGTGAGAATGGACCGCAGACGGGGAGCGGGGAGGGTTAGCATGGTGAGAATGGACCGCAGACGGGGAGCAGGGGGGGGGAGGTAGCATGGTGAGAATGGACCGCAGACGGGGAGCGGGGGGGGGGTGGGTTAGCATGGTGAGAATGGACCGCAGACGGGGAGCGGGGGGTGGGTTAGCATGGTGAGAATGGACCGCAGACGGGGAGCGGGGGGGCGGGTTAGCATGGTGAGAATGGACCGCAGACGGGGAGCGGGGGGTGGGTTAGCATGGTGAGAATGGACCGCAGACGGGGAGCGGGGGGTGGGTTAGCATGGTGAGAATGGACCGCAGACGGGGAGCGGGGGGGCGGGTTAGCATGGTGAGAATGGACCGCAGACGGGGAGCAGGGGGGTGGGTTAGCATGGTGAGAATGGACCGCAGACGGGGAGCGGGGGGGGGGGTTAGCATGGTGAGAATGGACCGCAGACGGGGAGCGGGGGCGGGTTAACATGGTGAGAATGGACCGCAGACGGGGAGCGGGGGGGGGGGGTTAGCATGGTGAGAATGGACCGCAGACGGGAAGCGGGGGGAGGGTTAGCATGGTGAGAATGGACCGCAGACGGGGAGCGGGGAGCGGGGGAGGGTTAGCATGGTGAGAATGGACCGCAGACGGGGAGCAGGGGGTGGGTTAGCATGGTGATAATGGACCGCAGACGGGGAGCGGGGGGAGGGTAGCATGGTGAGAATGGACCGCAGACGGGGAGCGGGGGGGTGGGTTAACATGGTGAGAATGGACCGCAGACGGGGAGCGGGGGGTTAGCATGGTGAGAATGGACCGCAGACGGGGAGCGGGGGGAGGGTAGCATGGTGAGAATGGACCGCAGACGGGGAGCGGGGGGTGGGTTAACATGGTGAGAATGGACCGCAGACGGGGAGCGGGGGGGGGGGGGTAGCATGGTGAGAATGGACCGCAGACGGGGAGCGGGGGTGGGTTAACATGGTGAGAATGGACCGCAGACGGGGAGCGGGGGGGGGGGTTAACATGGTGAGAATGGACCGCAGACGGGGAGCGGGGGGAGGGTAGCATGGTGAGAATGGACCGCAGACGGGGAGCGGGGGGTGGGTTAACATGGTGAGAATGGACCGCAGACGGGGAGTGGGGGGGGGGGGTAGCATGGTGAGAATGGACTGTAGACGGGGAGCGGGGGGAGGGTAGCATGGTGAGAATGGACCGCAGACGGGGAGCGGGGGGAGGGTAGTATGGTGAGAATGGACCGCAGACGGGGAGCGGGGGGGGGGGGGTTAGCATGGTGAGAATGGACCGCAGACGGGGAGCGGGGAGCGGGGGATGGGTTAGCATGGTGAGAATGGACCGCAGACGGGGAGCAGGGGGGGGGAGGTAGCATGGTGATAATGGACCGCAGACGGGGAGCGGGGGTGGGTTAACATGGTGAGAATGGACCGCAGACGGGGAGCGGGGGGGGGGGGTTAACATGGTGAGAATGGACCGCAGACGGGGAGCGGGGGGAGGGTAGCATGGTGAGAATGGACCGCAGACGGGGAGCGGGGGGTGGGTTAACATGGTGAGAATGGACCGCAGACGGGGAGTGGGGGGGGGGGGGGGGGTAGCATGGTGAGAATGGACTGTAGACGGGGAGCGGGGGGAGGGTAGCATGGTGAGAATGGACCGCAGACGGGGAGCGGGGGGAGGGTAGTATGGTGAGAATGGACCGCAGACGGGGAGCGGGGGGGGGGGGGGGTTAGCATGGTGAGAATGGACCGCAGACGGGGAGCGGGGGGAGGGTAGCATGGTGAGAATGGACTGCAGACGGGGAGCGGGGGGAGGTTAGCATGGTGAGAATGGACTGCAGACGGGGAGCGGGGGGAGGGTAGCATGGTGAGAATGGACTGCAGACGGGGAGCGGGGGGTGGGTTATCATGGTGAGAATGGACCGCAGACGGGGAGCGGGGGGGTTAGCATGGTGAGAATGGACTGCAGACGGGGAGCGGGGAGCGGGGGGGGGGTTAGCATGGTGAGAATGGACCGCAGACGGGGAGCGGGGGGGTAGCATGGTGAGAATGGACCGCAGACGGGGAGCGGGGGGGGGGTAGCATGGTGAGAATGGACCGCAGACGGGGAGCGGGGGGTGGGTTAGCATGGTGAGAATGGACCGCAGACGGGGAGCGGGGAGCGGGGGAGGGTAGCATGGTGAGAATGGACTGCAGACGGGGAGCGGGGGGTGGGTTAGCATGGTGAGAATGGACCGCAGACGGGGAGCGGGGAGCGGGGGAGCGGGGGGTGGGTTAGCATGGTGAGAATGGACCGCAGACGGGGAGCGGGGGTGGGTTAGCATGGTGAGAATGGACCGCAGACGGGGAGCGGGTGGGTTAGCATGGTGAGAATGGACCGCAGACGGGGAGCGGGGGAGCGGGGGAGCGGGGGGTGGGTTAGCATGGTGAGAATGGACCGCAGACGGGGAGCGGGGGCGGGTTAGCATGGTGAGAATGGACCGCAGACGGGGAGCGGGGGGTGGGTTAGCATGGTGAGAATGGACCGCAGACGGGGAGCGGGGAGCGGGGGAGGGTAGCATGGTGAGAATGGACCGCAGACGGGGAGCGGGGGGTGGGTTAGCATGGTGAGAATGGACCGCAGACGGGGAGCGGGGGGTGGGTTAGCATGGTGAGAATGGACCGCAGACGGGGAGCGGGGAGCGGGGGAGGGTAGCATGGTGAGAATGGACCGCAGACGGGGAGCGGGGGGTGGGTTAGCATGGTGAGAATGGACCGCAGACGGGGAGCGGGGGGTGGGTTAGCATGGGGAGAATGGACCGCAGACGGGGAGCGGGGAGCGGGGGAGGGTAGCATGGTGAGAATGGACCGCAGACGGGGAGCGGGGGGTGGGTTAGCATGGTGAGAATGGACCGCAGACGGGGAGCGGGGGGTGGGTTAGCATGGGGAGAATGGACCGCAGACGGGGAGCGGGGAGCGGGGGAGGGTAGCATGGTGAGAATGGACCGCAGACGGGGAGCGGGGGGTGGGTTAGCATGGTGAGAATGGACCGCAGACGGGGAGCGGGGGGTGGGTTAGCATGGTGAGAATGGACCGCAGACGGGGAGCGGGGGGTGGGTTAGCATGGTGAGAATGGACCGCAGACGGGGAGCGGGGGGTGGGTTAGCATGGTGAGAATGGACCGCAGACGGGGAGCGGGGGGGGGGGGGTAGCATGGTGAGAATGGACCGCAGACGGGGAGCGGGGGGTGGGTTAGCATGGTGAGAATGGACCGCAGACGGGGAGCGGGGGGGGGGGGGGTAGCATGGTGAGAATGGACCGCAGACGGGGAGCGGGGGGTGGGTTAGCATGGTGAGAATGGACCGCAGACGGGGAGCGGGGGGTGGGTTAGCATGGTGAGAATGGACCGCAGACGGGGAGCGGGGGGGGGGGGTAGCATGGTGAGAATGGACCGCAGACGGGGAGCGGGGGGTGGGTTAGCATGGTGAGAATGGACCGCAGACGGGGAGCGGGGGGGGGGGGGGTAGCATGGTGAGAATGGACCGCAGACGGGGAGCGGGGGGTGGGTTAGCATGGTGAGAATGGACCGCAGACGGGGAGCGGGGGGTGGGTTAGCATGGTGAGAATGGACCGCAGACGGGGAGCGGGGGGGGGGGGTTAACATGGTGAGAATGGACCGCAGACGGGGAGCGGGGGGGGGGGGGGGTTAACATGGTGAGAATGGACCGCAGACGGGGAGCGGGGGTGGGTTAGCATGGTGAGAATGGACCGCAGACGGGGAGCGGGGGCGGGTTAGCATGGTGAGAATGGACCGCAGACGGGGAGCAGGGGGGGGGGGGAGGTAGCATGGTGAGAATGGACTGCAGACGGGGAGCGGGGGGGCGGGGGGTGGGTTAGCATGGTGAGAATGGACCGCAGACGGGGAGCGGGGGCGGGTTAGCATGGTGAGAATGGACCGCAGACGGGGAGCAGGGGGGGGGGGGAGGTAGCATGGTGAGAATGGACTGCAGACGGGGAGCGGGGGGGCGGGGGGTGGGTTAGCATGGTGAGAATGGACCGCAGACGGGGAGCGGGGGGTGGGTTAGCATGGTGAGAATGGACCGCAGACGGGGAGCGGGGGGTGGGTTAGCATGGTGAGAATGGACCGCAGACGGGGAGCGGGGGGGGGGGGTAGCATGGTGAGAATGGACCGCAGACGGGGAGCGGGGGGGGGTAGCATGGTGAGAATGGACCGCAGACGGGGAGCGGGGGGAGGGTAGTATGGTGAGAATGGACCGCAGACGGGGAGCGGGGGGTTAGCATGGTGAGAATGGACTGCAGACGGGGAGCGGGGGGGGGGTAGCATGGTGAGAATGGACCGCAGACGGGGAGCGGGGGTGGGTTAGCATGGTGAGAATGGACCGCAGACGGGGAGCGGGGGGAGGGTAGCATGGTGAGAATGGACTGCAGACGGGGAGCGGGGGGGTGGGTTAACATGGTGAGAATGGACCGCAGACGGGGAGCGGGGGGAGGGTAGCATGGTGAGAATGGACTGCAGACGGGGAGCGGGGGGGGGGGGTGGGTTAGCATGGTGAGAATGGACCGCAGACGGGGAGCGGGGAGCGGGGGAGGGTAGCATGGTGAGAATGGACCGCAGACGGGGAGCGGGGGGAGGGTAGCATGGTGAGAATGGACCGCAGACGGGGAGCGGGGGGAGGGTAGCATGGTGAGGATGGACTGCAGACGGGGAGCGGGGGGGTAGCATGGTGAGAATGGACCGCAGACGGGGAGCGGGGAGCGGGGGGTGGGTTAGCATGGTGAGAATGGACCGCAGACGGGGAGCGGGGGGAGGGTAGCATGGTGAGGATGGACTGCAGACGGGGAGCGGGGGGTGGGTTAACATGGTGAGAATGGACCGCAGACGGGGAGCGGGTGGGTGGGTTAGCATGGTGAGAATGGACCGCAGACGGGGAGCAGGGGGGGGGGAGGTAGCATGGTGATAATGGACCGCAGACGGGGAGCGGGGAGCGGGGGGTGGGTTAACATGGTGAGAATGGACCGCAGACGGGGAGCGGGGGGTGGGTTAGCATGGTGAGAATGGACCGCAGACGGGGAGCGGGGGGTGGGTTAACATGGTGAGAATGGACCGCAGACGGGGAGCGGGGAGCGGGGGGCGGGTTAGCATGGTGAGAATAAGGGACGCCGGGAGGTAATTGCACATGCTTACACATCCCTTTCGACAAACATCGCAGTTGGTGGTACGAAAAGGATTTAAAAGCATATATGACGTGCATATGACGCAGTAATAAAAGCACCAACTAATACAGTGGTACTTTTAATACAGATGGCAGCACTCCTAATACAGATGAATAGATCCATAGGTGGCGATTTATATACTTTTGGGGTGGCCCTCGCCCCCCCCCCCCCCCCTGTTGAGTTCGCCCCCCAATGGTACCAGCTCGTCCCCCCCATATTTTTGGCCGCTGGCGGATCCAAGAGGGGGCAAAGCGGCCAAGCCTCCCAAACCGACTGAAATCGGCAAACAATTGACACGTTCCCTATTTCATAAGGAAATCTACGCAGCTTTTACTAAGACAAGTTTGTTTTAAACCACCTCTGCATGTATAAAGATGCGACATCCGGTGAATCTTTAACATATTTGCAATGTTTGATTTTTACGGTATTTTTCCGAATAAATCGTTTTTTTAAATGATATTTTTAGGGGTCAAAAACCAAACTTTTCCAAAATCCGAGACATCCATTTTGTAGCCCTTGCCCTTTGCTATTTTCTGGCGTTTTGTTTCTATTACATTTTGCTCGAAATATGGACTTTGTACGATATGTTAAAGTTTAGCTGATTTTTTTTGCTTCGCCAAACTCGTGTAGTGACGTCACTAAATTCGTTATATCTTTTTTTTCTCGACAAAATACTTCCTTTATGCACAGAAGACGTAACATTGGTATAGGAGAAGGTACCCAAATTTTCACGTTGATATCGCTATTGGTTTTTGAGCTATTGCGAAAATTCGTCAAGGGGAGATATTGCCCCCACCCCCCGTCAATGGCAGATTAACATTGCCGTTTTACTAAATAAGGGTTCCATGTTAGTACTCGGGCCTTCTGGCGGATGCAGACCGGCAAAAACGTTGGTTTGAGGGACCGTCCGACAGAATTTCACAACTCAGGAGATTTCGCCTGTTTTTTGCATTATGAATTGATTACAAAATACCGTCTTTGTGCAAGTTGCCTAGAATTTCTTTAAAATGTGTTAATTTTCAGTGGATTTCGGTGGTTTCGGTAAATCCATGGCGCTGATAGGCTCCCCTTGGATCCGTCCCTGTTTGGCCCCCAATAGTTTTGAAAAATGACACCACTCAATAGATCACTCACACCACAAGGCATGAAAAACAACCACTATGGATTTCAGACCGTGTGACACCCCGTTTTTTGGCGATAACTTCTTAAGGAATGACCGAGTCGGAATTTAAATTTTCGCACAGGCAATTTCAACCCTGGCGCCAATGTGTTCATATGGTCTGTTAACAAACAAAAAATCTAGTGTACTTGTCATTGACTCGTAACGTCAAGATCTGCTCGGAAAACCCATTCCTATAGTAGAGGCTGCCGTGACGTAGGTTGTGACCTCAACAACATTACGAGGCAATGACAAGTACCCTAAATTTATATTTTTCGTTTACAGACTATATGGGGGAAAATGGCGCCAAGGCTAAATAGACTGCGAAAATTTGATTCCGATTCGGCCATTTCTTAACCGTATTAGTGGCGGGGGGGAGATTCTGCCCACCCCTCATGTTTTTCGCAGATATCTCCCGAACGGCAGGGAGCATACCCATCACATGTTGGGACTTTTCCTAGAATTGAATTATACATATGGAGTGAATCCTAACCTTAACAGAGGCTGTTCCAGGGCCCGGTTTTTGGAGAGAAAAATCGGTGACATTTGGCGATAATACGGAGATGCAAACTTCACTGCTTTTTCCTAAATGCCTGAAGTATAATGGAGTTACATAGGTTTACGGTGATTGAAACAAGTGCAAATTAGTTTATTTTAGTGAACATAATGAACTATATAGTCTACAAAGTCCGTCGAACTATAAAGTCCGTCGTTATCATAATGAACTATAATACATATTGCACGGCAGAGGCGGTTTCAGGGACTTGAAAAGGGGAGGTTTACAGGAAATTATTTTGATATATTTTGCCTCCCTTTTTCGCTAACCTGGCACCGCCTATGGATGAAAATATGCTTTATAATTGGTATGTCTGATGTCACAATAGCGCACCATTTCATTTATCGAAAAAAGACGAAAAAAGACGGTTTTATAAGGCATTTATTTTACCCCCAAATTTAGTGACCTGAAAACGCCCATGATTTTTGATTTTTCCAAAGTCACTGCCATATATCAATCCCCAATTCAATCTATCGATCCCCATTAGTTGCGTTAAAATCGGTTGATAAACATGACAGCTGTGTTGGATCACAAATACCTCTAATATGTGTAGTTTTTGCCCCCTGTTGCCCCCCTATCAAAAATTTCGGATTTTGTATTTTGTTTTACAAATGTAGATTGTGTTAAGGCGAATCAAACGCCGTTTGATTTTTGCAAATCGGACGGGTAGATCTCGAGATCTCCGGGGAGGGGCGGAATCAAATACCACTAATAGGGGTAAAACACGCCTGCCACTAATGCCACTAATAAGGTTAAGAAGTTATCACCAAAAAACGGTGTCTCAAGCGGTAATCTGAAATTCATAGTAGTCACACCACAGCACTTGTCCTGACGCCAAGAAACCCGCATACTCAGCACTCAGCAGTAACTCCTATCACACTCAACCCCTCCCACACACCACACACTCCCCTCGCACTCCTCCTCCGCCCAGCCCCTCCGCCCAGCCCCCCCCCCCCCCCCCCCTCCGGTCGGTCGTACCCCTGCTCGCGGTCCTTGGTGACGACTCTATTGTACACCAGCCCGCCGAACACGTCCAGTATATCCGTCACCAGAACGAAGATGGTCGGGTAGAACTGGGCAGAGCTGGCGTCCTCCAGCAGTTTACACGCCTGGCGAGACACAGAATAACAAAACATAACATGTGTTAACATAAACACAGAACATACGGAGCATGGATACAAGTGCATAACACGGATACACGCACCGTACACGCAGATATGGTCACGTCTATTGTACACACAACAACAACAACAACACATGGATACAAGTGCATAACACGGATACACGCACCGTACACGCAGATATGGTCACGTCTATTGTACACACAACAACAACAACAACACATGGATACAAGTGCATAACACGGATACACGCACCGTACACGCAGATATGGTCACGTCTATTGTACACACAACAACAACAACAACACATGGATACAAGTGCATAACACGGATACACGCACCGTACACGCAGATATGGTCACGTCTATTGTACACAACAACAACAACAACAACAACACATGGATACAAGTGCATAACACGGATACACGCACCGTACACGCAGATATGGTCACGTCTATTGTACACACAACAACAACAACAACACATGGATACAAGTGCATAACACTGATACACGCACCGTACACGCAGATATGGTCACGTCTATTGTACACACAACAACAACAACAACACATGGATACAAGTGCATAACACGGATACACGCACCGTACACGCAGATATGGTCACGTCTATTGTACACACAACAACAACAACAACACATGGATACAAGTGCATAACACGGATACACGCACCGTACACGCAGATATGGTCACGTCTATTGTACACAACAACAACAACAACAACAACACATGGATACAAGTGCATAACACGGATACACGCACCGTACACGCAGATATGGTCACGTCTATTGTACACACAACAACAACAACAACACATGGATACAAGTGCATAACACGGATGCACGCACCGTACACGCAGATATGGTCACGTCTATTGTACACAACAACAACAACAACAACACATGGATACAAGTGCATAACACGGATACACGCACCGTACACGCAGATATGGTCACGTCTATTGTACACACAACAACAACAACAACAACATACGGAGCATGGATACAAGTGCATAACACTGATACACGCACCGTACACGCAGATATGGTCACGTCTATTGTACACACAACAACAACAACAACAACACATGGATACAAGTGCATAACACGGATACACGCACCGTACACGCAGATATGGTCACGTCTATTGTACACACAACAACAACAACAACACATGGATACAAGTGCATAACACGGATACACGCACCGTACACGCAGATATGGTCACGTCTATTGTACACACAACAACAACAACAACACATGGATACAAGTGCATAACACTGATACACGCACCGTACACGCAGATATGGTCACGTCTATTGTACACAACAACAACAACAACAACACATGGATACAAGTGCATAACACGGATACACGCACCGTACACGCAGATATGGTCACGTCTATTGTACACACAACAACAACAACAACACATGGATACAAGTGCATAACACGGATACACGCACCGTACACGCAGATATGGTCACGTCTATTGTACACACAACAACAACAACAACACATGGATACAAGTGCATAACACGGATACACGCACCGTACACGCAGATATGGTCACGTCTATTGTACACACAACAACAACAACAACAACACATGGATACAAGTGCATAACACTGATACACGCACCGTACACGCAGATATGGTCACGTCTATTGTACACAACAACAACAACAACAACACATGGATACAAGTGCATAACACGGATACACGCACCGTACACGCAGATATGGTCACGTCTATTGTACACACAACAACAACAACAACACATGGATACAAGTGCATAACACGGATACACGCACCGTACACGCAGATATGGTCACGTCTATTGTACACAACAACAACAACAACAACAACACATGGATACAAGTGCATAACACTGATACACGCACCGTACACGCAGATATGGTCACGTCTATTGTACACAACAACAACAACAACAACACATGGATACAAGTGCATAACACTGATACACGCACCGTACACGCAGATATGGTCACGTCTATTGTACACAACAACAACAACAACAACAACAACAACAACAACAACAACAACAACAACAACAACAACAACAACAACAACAACAACAACAACAACAACAACAACAACAACAACAACAACAACACGTGTATTTGTCAGAATTCAGAAAAACAAACAAGACAAATAATCGTGGTTAGATTGGTGCAAAAGAATACAATTCTTAAATTAAAGCACCTCTCTAAAATTACTGTTCGTTACTTAGCATGAAAATATAAATAACTAACAATAATACATATCTCTGTCCACTATTACGTACACACGTGGTATACGTAAGGCGAAAATGTGTTAAAATCTTTAGCTTTCTCCTCGTCGCTGAAAATCCCGTACTTTGCGGCCGGAAAATTATGGTTTGCAGCCAGAAAGTGTTAAAATGACGAGTGGGGGCTTCACCTGAATGACGAGTTTGAGGGCGCGCACCCTCTGGTCGGCCTTCCACGCCTGCTGTAGCTGCTTCCTCAGCCGTCCCGTGTGAGCTGCGGGACACGGCTGCTCAGTCAGAATGCGAGGCAGATACATCACAGAGCTTAAAGTTCACCTTCTACATGGGGTTTTGAACTGAGATAGCAGATGTGTAGAGCAGATCGAAAAACGGGTTGTGGTGAAATAATTACCTCAATACGCTAAATAATTTCAACACAAGACTAGTGGGCCCCTTTTAGAAGACAATGTTTAATTTCCCCGAAACTGGTTTCAGGTCCTCACAATGGTTGTTTACGATATAAGCAGCCTGCGCATATATGCCTAAAGTCCGTCGTTATTGTGTGCAATAGTTTCCATATCCAAGCTACCATATGCATGAAGTCATAATTGTCATAAAGTTTGTTATGGCTATAAAGGAGAAAAGAGAAACATGCCCATTTTTCGACGGATATTCATCTATCGTCCAAACAAATGCCATATTTGTTTTTTCACCTCAAAATACCCCGTAAAGCCAAATTTCAGGACAACTTTCAAGGTGACCTATTCCCTTTAACCCGCACCGTGCCGGAGGGGGGGTCGGTTTAGACACCCCCACCTCAGGCTTTCGAGGATAGCGGGAAAATGGCGGCGCGCAGCGCCGCCGTTTTTGGCACAGCTGTTCGGGCATCAATTGCCCACATTATCCACACCAAAGAATACTTGTGGTCGTACCACAGTCACAGTTTTGGGATGATCGGTTTTACACTTACAGGATGTCAGAAGGTCATATATATCTACAATTCGTATATCTCGGATTTGTATACCAGCGACCTAAGGTCGGGTAAATTTCGTGACCTCCCCATTATAAGTCACTGGGGAAATATTCAAATGCTTCCTATTCCCAGGATACGCAAGATAGCAGTCTAATTCCTTCTGGATCATGTTATTATAGGCTATTTTTGATGACCTATGTGCCATTTGTGTTCAGTGACCCCTACAGGGTTAGCAGAGGTCATCCGAGGTCACCAACATTTGTATGTCAATAACTCTCGACATAATGACGATAGAGAAGTGAAACCGACACCAATGTGTTTGTATCGTCGAGGCACGTCTTCCCATATGCAACATGACCTACTTGGGTCACCACTTGACTTTGATCTGAGGTCAAATTTTTTAGTTGACCTAACCTGGTCAACACTAATATGAGTTGAAGCGCCTTGACGAGACAAACACGATTGCATCAAAATCATTGCCTTGTCGTGTTTAGGTAAAAAGCTATTTGTGAAAAACTGTTTGGCTAAAAACTGGCCTTTGTGACATTTGATGAGCTCTGGAGCCTAAACTATTGATCTGAGCTCAAATCTGAGGACACCGAGTGTGATTGCATTTTTCAAGAGCTTTCTATTGTTGTTTTGTCTCGTTTGTTCCTAGCTATCATAGTTCCAGAGATATTTGGGGCTGCTCGAAGCGAAGTCCTAAAACTGGAAAATCTGACCTTTGATTACCTCTGGTGACGTCAATATTGACTTGAACAAAAAATATCCGAAGTACCTTCGAATGTGCTTGTCGATAGCTTTCGAACACTCCTTTCCGCGTCTTTCTAGCCCTTTTAGTTTTCGAGTTAGAGGGGGGGATGTCTAAACACACACCCCGGCACGGCGAAGGTGGCGCCGAGCACCGGCACGGCGCGGGTTAAGGTAGTAGGAGATCATCGTAGCACGTTTGATGTCAGGTGACATCGAAGCGACACATGTCAGTGACACATGTCAGTGGCACATGTCAGTGACACATGTCAGTGACACATGTCAGTGGCACATGTCAGTGACACATGTAAGTGACACATGTCAGTGACACATGTCAGTGACAAATGTCAGTGACAAATGTCAGTGACACATGTCAGTGGCACATGTCAGTGGCACATGTCAGTGACACATGCCAGTGGCACATGTCAGTGACACATGTCAAATGTCAGTGACACATGTCAGTGACAAATGTCAGTGACACATGTCAGTGACACATGTCAGCGGCACATGTCAGTGATACATGTCACTGACATGTGTCAGTGACACCTGTCACATGTCAGTGACACCTGTCACATGTCAGTGATACATGTCAGTGTACATAAATGCGGGGTGTACAATGTACATCAGTATATCCGCGGTACACTTTTTCGATGTTGGTGGTGATGTGTAAAGCGGGTACATGACTTGTTATGATTTGTCATCCAGGGCGCCGCAACTGCGGAGGCTATGTGGTGCACATGGGGGTATATGACTTCCCGGAAATGATGCCTCGACCGCCAGTGACCCACGTGACCTGACCTATGACGTCCCACTATTAATGACCCACGTGACCTGACCTATGACGTCCCACTATTAATGACCAACGTGACCTGACCTATGACGTCCCACTATTAATGACCCACGTGACCTGACCTATGGCGTCCCACTATTAATGACCCACGTGACCTGACCTATGGCGTCCCACTATTAATGACCCACGTGACCTGACCTATGGCGTCCCACTATTAATGACCCACGTGACCTGACCTATGACGTCCCACTATTAATGACCCACGTGACCTGACCTATGACGTCCCACTATTAATGACCCACGTGACCTGACCTATGGCGTCCCACTATTAATGACCCACGTGACCTGACCTATGGCGTCCCACTATTAATGACCCACGTAACCTGACCTATGACGTCCCACTATTAATGACCCACGTGACCTGACCTATGACGCCCACTATTAATGACCCACGTGACCTGACCTATGACGTCCCACTATTAATGACCCACGTGACCTGACCTATGACGTCCCACTATTAATGACCCACGTGACCTGACCTATCACGTCCCACTATTAATGACCCACGTGACCTGACCTATGACGTCCCACTATTAATGACACACGTGACCTGACCTATGACGTCCCACTAATAATGACCCACGTGACCTGACCTATGACGTCCCACTATTAATGACCCACGTGACCTGACCTATGACGTCCCACTATTAATGACCCACGTGACCTGACCTATGACGTCCCACTATTAATGACACACGTGACCTGACCTATGACGTCCCACTATTAATGACCCACGTGACCTGACCTATGACGTCCCACTATTAATGACCCACGTGACCTGACATATGACGTCCCACTATTAATGACCCACGTGACCTGACCTATGACGTCCCACTATTAATGACCCACGTGACCTGACCTATGACGTCCCACTATTAATGACCCACGTGACCTGACCTATGACGTCCCACTATTAATGACCCACGTGACCTGACCTATGACGTCCCACTATTAATGACACACGTGACCTGACCTATGAAGTCCCACTATTCATGACCCACGTGACCTGACCTATGACGTCCCACTATGCATGACCCACGTGACCTGACCTATGAACTCCTGCTGTGTCAGCTGATCCTTGCTGGAGGCGTCTTCTTTCTCCGGCTCCAGCTGAGCAAGACGCGCCTGCGCACGACTGGCAGGCCGGGCAGACACTGTGGGTGAGAGGTCAGATTGAGGTCAGGTAGAGGTCAGATGGGGGTCACATGGAGGTCAGATGGAGGTCAGATGGAGGTCAGATGGAGGTCAGATGGAGGTCAGATGGAGGTCAGGTGGAGGTCAGATGGAGGTCAGATTGAGGTCAGGTGGAGGTCAGATGGAGGTCAGATGGAGGTCAGATGAAGGTCAGATGGAGGTCAGATGGAGGTCAGATGGAGGTCAGGTAGAGGTCAGGTAGATGTAAGATGGAGGTCAGACGGAGGTCAGATGGAGGTCAGGTGGAGGTCAGATGGATGTCCGATGGGGTCAGATGGAGGTCAGATGGAGGTCAGATGGGGGTCAGGTGGAGGTCAGGTGGATGTCAGATGGAGGTCAGATGGAGGTCAGGTGGAGGTCAGATGGAGGTCAGGTGGAGGTCAGATGGAGGTCAGGTGGAGGTCAGATGGAGGTTAGATGGGGTCAGATGGAGGTCAGATGGAGGTCAGATGGAGGTAAGATGGGGGTCAGATGGAGGTCAGATGGAGGTCAGATGGAGGTCAGATGGAGGTCAGATGGAGGTCAGATGGAGGTCAGGTGGAGGTCAGATGGAGGTCAGATGGAGGTCAGATGAAGGTCAGATGGAGGTCAGATGGAGGTCAGATGGAGGTCAGGTAGAGGTCAGGTAGATGTAAGATGGAGGTCAGACGGAGGTCAGACGGAGGTCAGGTGGAGGTCAGATGGAGGTCAGATGGAGGTCAGATGGAGGTCAGGTGGAGGTCAGATGGAGGTCAGATGGAGGTCAGATGGAGGTCAGATGGAGGTCAGGTGGAGGTCAGATGGAGGTTAGACGGAGGTCAGGTGGAGGTCAGATGGGGGTCAGATGGGGGTCAGATGGGGGTCAGATGGGGGTCAGATGGAGGTCAGATGGAGGTCAGATGGAGGTCAGATGGAGGTCAGGTGGAGGTCAGGTGGAGGTCAGGTGGAGGTCAGGTGGAGGTCAGGTGGAGGTCAGGTGGAGGTCAGACTGGGGTCAGGTGGAGGTCATATGGAGGTCAGATGGAGGTCAGATGGAGGGCAGATGGAGGCCAGATGGAGGTCAGATGGAGGTCAGATGGAGGTCAGGTGGAGGTCAGGTGGAGGTCAGGAGGTCAGATGGAGGTCAGGTGGAGGTCAGATGGAGGTCAGATGGAGGTCAGGTGGAGGTCAGATGGAGGTCAGATGGAGGTCAGATGGAGGTCAGTTGGAGGTCAGGTGGAGGTCAGGAGGTCAGGTGGAGGTCAGATGGAGGTTAGATGCAGGTCAGACTGGGGTCAGATAGGGGTCAGATGGAGGTCAGATGGAGGTCAGATGGGGGTTAGATGGAGGTCAGATGGGGGTTAGATGGAGGTTAGATGGAGGACAGGTGGAGGTCAGGTGGAGGTCAGATGGCGGTCAGGTGGAGGTCAGATGGAGGTCAGATGGAGGTCAGCTGGAGGTCAGATGGAGGTCAGGTGGAGGTCAGATGGAGGTCAGATGGAGGTCAGATGGGGTCAGGTGGAGGTCAGATGGGGGTCAGACTGGGGTCAGTTGGAGGTCAGATGGAGGTCAGGTGGAGGTCAGATGGGGGTCAGATGGAGGTCAGGTGGAGGTTAAGTGGAGGTCAGGTGCAGGTCAGACTAGGGTCAGATGGAGGTCAGATGGAGGTCAGGTGGAGGTCAGATGGAGGTCAGATGGGGGTTAGATGGAGGTCAGGTGGAGGTCAGGTAGAGGTCAGGTAGAGGTCAGGCAGGTCAGATGGAGGTCAGGTGGAGGTCAGATGGGGGTTAGATGGAGGTCAGATGGAGGTCAGGCGGAGGTCAGGCGGAGGTCACGCGGAGGTCAGGTGGAGGTCAGATGGAGGTCAGGTGGAGGTCAGATGGAGGTCAGATGGAGGTCAGGTGGAGGTCAGATGGAGGTCAGGTGGAGGTCAGATGGAGGTCAGATGGAGGTCAGATGGAGGTCAGGTGGAGGTCAGATGGAGGTCAGGTGGAGGTCAGATGGAGGTCAGGTGGAGGTCAGATGGAGGTCAGGTGGAGGTCAGGTGGAGGTCAGATGGAGGTCAGATGGAGGTCAGGTGGAGGTCAGGTGGAGGTCAGATGGAGGTCATATGGAGGTCAGATGGAGGTCAGATGGAGGTCAGGTGGATGTCAGATGGAAGTTAGATGGGGTCAGATGGAGGTCAGGTGGAGGTCAGATGGAGGTCAGGTGGAGGTCAGATGGGGGTCAGATGGAGGTCAGGCGAAGGTGAGGTGGAGGTCAGATGGAGGTCAGATGGAGGTCAGATGGAGGTCAGATGGAGGTCAGGTGGAGGTCAGATGGAGGTCAGGCGGAGGTCAGGTGGAGGTCATATGGAAGTCAGGTGGAGGTCAGATGGAGGTCAGGCGGAGGTCAAATGGAGGTCAGATGGAGGTCAGATGGAGGTCAGATGGAGGTCAGATGGAGGTCAGGTGGAGGTCAGATGGGGGTCAGATGGAGGTCAGGTGGAGGTCAGATGGAGGTCAGATGGAGGTCAGATGGAGGTCAGATGGAGGTCAGGTGGGGTCAGATGGAGGTCAGATGGAGGTCAGATGAGGTCAGATGGGGGTCAGATGGAGGTCAGATGGAGGTCAGATGGAGGTCAGGTGGAGGTCAGGTGGAGGTCAGATGCAGGTCAGATAGAGGTCAGATGGAGGTCAGATGGAGGTGAGGTGGAGGTCAGGTGGAAGTCAGGTGGATGTCAGATGGAGGTCAGATGGAGGTCAGGTGGAGGTCAGGTTGAGGTCAGGTGGAGGTCAGATGGAGGTCAGGTGGAGGTCAGATGGAGGTCAGATGTAGGTCAGATGGAGGTCAGGCGGTGGTCAGGTGGATGTCAGATGCAGGTCAGATGGAGGCCAGGTGGAGGTCAAGTGGAGGTAAGGTGCAGGTCAGACTAGGGTCAGATGGAGGTCAGATGGAGGTCAGGTGGAGGTCAGGTGGAGGTCAGGTGGAGGTCAGATGGAGGTCAGATGGAGGTCAGATGGGGGTTAGATGGAGGTCAGGTGGAGGTCAGGTAGAGGTCAGGTAGAGGTCAGATGGAGGTTAGATGGAGGTCAGGTGGAGGTCAGATGGGGTCAGATGGAGGTCAGGTGGAGGTCAGATGGGGGTTAGATGGAGGTCAGATGGAGGTCAGGTGATCAGGTGGAGGTCAGGTGGAGGTCAGGTGGAGGTCAGGTGGAGGTCAGGTGGGGGTCAGATGGAGGTCAGGTGGAGGTCAGGTGGAGGTCAGATGGGGGTTAGATGGAGGTCAGATGGAGGTCAGGTGGTGGTCAGGTGGAGGTCAGGTGGAGGTCAGGTGGAGGTCAGATGGGGTCAGATGGAGGTCAGGTGGAGGTCAGATGGAGGTCAGATGGGGTTAGATGGAGGTCAGATGGAGGTCAGGTGGAGGTCAGGTGGTGGTCAGGTGAAGGTCAGGTGGAGGTCAGGTGGAGGTCAGGTGGAGGTCAGGTGGAGGTCAGATGGAGGTCAGATGGATGTCAGATGGGGGTTGGATGGAGGTCAGATGGAGGTCAGGTGGTGGTCAAGTGGAGGTCAGGTGGTGGTCAGGTGGAGGTCAGGTGGAGGTCAGATGGAGGTCAGGTGGAGGTCAGATGGGGTCAGATGGAGGTCAGATGGAGGTCAGATGGAGGTCAGGTGGAGGTCAGGTGGAGGTCAGGTGGAGGTCAGGTGGTGGTCAGGTGGAGGTCAGGTGGAGGTCAGGTGGAGGTCAGGTGGAGGTCAGGTGGAGGTCAGGTGGAGGTCAGGTGGAGATCAGATGGAGGTCAGATGGAGGTCAGATGGAGGTCAGGTGGAGGTCAGATGGGGGTTAGATGGAGGTCAGGTGGTGGTCAGGTGGTGGTCAGGTGGAGGTCAGGTGGTGGTCAGGTGGAGGTCAGGTGGAGGTCAGGTGGAGGTCAGGTGGAGGTCAGATGGAGGTCAGGTGGAGGTCAGATGGGGTCAGACTTGGGTCAGAGGCAGTGTCACAAAATGTGTTGATTTGGGTGGGAAAATGACACCCAAATTTGAATTATTTTCCACTCTCATTCCCCATTTTAGAAGTGAATTTTCCACTACCAAATTATGAATTGTGATATTGATTCTGACATAAATATTGACTAAAAGCAGGTACATGATTTCAACGATAACTACTGCTTTCATATTAAAAACAGGAATAAATATTGTACCATTTTCTACATAATTGTCCACTCTCGTGGTCTTTTTTTGGCTCGAATTTTCCACTCACACCCACGCACCCAAGCACAAATTGAATTTTGGGACACTGGTCAGAGGTGGTAGCAGGGGAATAGTGTCCTAGGATTGCAAAATTTGGGTGGAAAACGACACCCTGTGGGTAATATTTTTCCACTCGTTTCTCCAGTTTTACTGTGAATTGTCCACTTCCTAAATCGAGATGTATTGGATAACTATAACACTAACAATGACATTATTGATGTTAATATTAACCTGTGGATGAAAAAAAAACAGTTCGGAAAGTATTGTCACTTGTAATAGCTGATTCTGATGAAGGAGTTTTGGCAAAGCCTAGCACTTGGTCTTTTTTAGGCATAATTTTCCACTCTTTATGGTTATTTTTAGGCCGTATTTTCCACTCCGCACCCTGGTTTCAAAGCAATCCTAGGACCCTGAGTCAATGTTCTAGCATTGGTAAATTTGGGTGGAAAACGACACCCTATGGATACTGTTTTTGCACTCTTTTTCCCCAAGTTGTAATGTGAATTTTACACTCCTTATTTTTGCTTTAATATATTAGATAATTGGAACCCTGATACTGATTTATGGATGTAATGATAGGGACAGCCTGTGGAAGAAGAATTGGCATAGGTAATAACAAATTTGGTAGGTGGGTAATTGGGTATTGATAAAGATGAGTATGTATGTTTTTTTTAGGGAGGGGTTAATTTTCCCACTATTTATGCTTATTTTTAGCCAGAATTGTCCACTCTGCACCCGAGCTCCAATGCAATCCTAGGACCCTGCCCCATCACCCATCACCACCTCATCACCACCTCATCACCACCTCATCACCACCTCATCACCACCTCATCACCACCCCATCACCACCCCATCATCACCCATCATCACCCCATCACCACCTCATCACCACCCTATCACCACCTCATCACCACCTCATCACCACCCCATCACCACCCCATCACCACCTCATCCCCCCACCTCATCACCACCTCATCACCACCCCATCATCACCCCATCATCACACCATCACCACCTCATCATCACCCCATCACCACATCATCACCACCCCATCACCACCTCATCACCACCCCATCACCACCTCATCACCACCCCATCACCACCTCATCACCACCTCATCACCACCCCATCACCACCTCATCACCACCTCATCACCACCTCATCACCCCCCCCCCCACCTCATCACCACATCACCACCTCACCACCTCATCACCACCCCATCACCACCCCATCACCACCTCATCACCACCTCATCCCCCCCACCCCACTTCATCACCACATCACCACCTCATCACCACCCCATCACCACCCCATCACCACCCCATCACCACCTCATCACCACCTCATCACCACCTCATCACCACCTCATCACCACCTCATCACCACCTCATCACCACCTCATCACCACCCCATCACCACATCATCACCCACCCCCCCCCCCCCCCCCTCATCACCTCATCACCTCATCACCTCATCACCTCATCACCTCATCACCTCATCACCCCATCACATCATCACCTCATCACCTCATCACCTCATCACCTCATCACCTCATCACCTCATCACCACATCACCACATCATCACCACATCACCACCTCATCACCACCTCATCACCACCTCATCACCACCCCATCATCACCTCATCACCACCTCATCACCCCCCCCCCCCCCCCCACCTCACCTCATCACCACATCACCACCTCATCACCACCTCATCACCACCCATCACCCCCCCCCCCCCCCCACCTCACCACCACCTCACCACCACCTCACCACCACCTCATCACCACCTCATCACCACCTCATCACCACCTCATCACCACCTCATCACCACCCATCACCACCCCATCACCACCTCATCACCACCTCATCACCACCTCATCACCACCCCATCATCACCCCATCATCACCTCATCACCGCCCCATCACCACCTCATCACCACCCCATCACCACCCCATCACCACCCCATCACCACCTCATCACCCCCATCACCACCTCATCACCCCCCCCCCCCCCACCCACCTCATCACCACCTAATCACCACCTCATCACCACCCCATCACCCCACCTCATCACCACCTCATCACCACCTCATCGCCACCTCATCACCACCCCATCACCCCCCCCCCCACCTCATCACCACCTCATCACCACCTCATCACCCCCCCCCCCCCCCCCACCTCACCTCATCACCACATCACCACCTCATCACCACCCATCACCACCCCCCCCCCCCCACCCCACCTCACCACCTCATCACCACCCCATCACCCCCACCCCACCTCATCACCACCTCATCACCACCTCATCACCACCTCATCACCACCTCATCACCACCTAATCACCACCCCATCACCACCTCATCACCACCCCATCATCACCCCATCATCACCCCATCACCACCTCATCACCACCCCATCACCCCCCCCCCCCCCCCCACCCACCTCATCACCACCTAATCACCACCTCATCACCACCCCATCACCCCACCTCATCACCACCTCATCACCACCTCATCGCCACCTCATCACCACCCCATCACCACCCCATCACCCCCCCCCCCCCCCCACCTCATCACCACATCATCACCACATCACCACCTCATCACCACCTCATCACTACCTCATCACCACCTCATCACCACCTCATCACCACCCCATCACCACCCCATCACCACCCCATCATCACCTCATCACCACCCCATCACCACCCCATCACCACCTCATCACCACCCCATCACCACCCCATCACCACCCCATCATCACCTCATCACCACCCCATCACCACCCCATCACCACCTCATCACCACCCCATCACCACCTCATCACCACCCCATCACCACCCCATCATCACCCATCATCACCCCATCACCACCCCATCACCATCCCATCACCACCCATCACCACCTCATCACCACCTCATCACCACCTCATCACCACCCCATCACCACCCCATCACCACCTCATCACCACCTCATCACCACCCCATCACCACCTCATCACCCCCCCCCCCCCACACACACACACACACACCTCATCACCACCTCATCACCACCTCATCACCCCCCCCCCCCCCCCAACCTCACCACCACCTCATCACCCCCCCCCCCCACCCCCCACCCCACTTCAACACCCCATCACCACCCCATCACCACCTCATCACCACCTCATCACCACCTCATCACCACCTCATCACCACCTCATCACCACCTCATCACCACCTCATCACCACCTCATCACCACCTCATCACCACCCCATCATCACCTCATCACCACCTCATCACCCCCCCCCCCCCCCCCCCCCTCACCTCATCACCTCATCACCTCATCACCTCATCACCTCATCACCTCATCACCTCATCACCTCATCACCTCATCACCTCATCACCTCATCACCACATCACCACATCACCACCTCATCACCACATCACCACCTCATCACCACCCATCACCACCCCCCCCCCCCCCCCCCACCCCACCTCACCACCACCTCATCACCACCTCATCACCACCCATCACCACCCCATCACCACCCCATCACCACCCCATCACCACCTCATCACCACCCCATCATCACCTCATCACCGCCCCATCACCACCTCATCACCACCCCATCACCACCCCATCACCACCCCATCACCACCTCATCACCCCCATCACCACCTCATCACCCCCATCACCACCTCATCACCCCCCCCCCCCCCCCCCACCTCATCACATCATCACCACATCACCACCCCATCATCACCACACCATCACCACCCCAAAACCACCTAATCACCACCTCATCACCACCTCATCACCACCACATCACCCCCCACCCCACCTCATCACCACCTCATCACCACCTCATCACCACCCCATCACCACCTAATCACCACCCCATCACCACCTCATCACCCCCCCCCCCCACCTCATCACCACATCACCACCTCATCACCACCTCATCACCACCTCATCACCACCTCATCACCACCTCATCACCACCCCATCACCACCTCATCACCACCTCATCACCACCTCATCACCACCTCATCACCACCTCATCACCACCTCATCACCACCTCATCACCACCCCATCACCACCCCATCACCAGCCGCCACCAACTGACCGGTGTCGGCACCGGCGTCACCAGCCCGGGTAGTGACAGTCACCAGCTGCGATGTGGTGAACTCGGCCAGGATGGTCCGCCGCCGAGCCGGCCAGTCGTCCGACGCCGGTCCAACACGTGACTTCGGCACCGCCTGCAACATAGGGTCACGTGACTCCGGCACCGCATGCAGCATAGGGTCACGTGACTCCGGCACCGCCTGCAGCATACGGTCACGTGACTTCGGCACCGCCTGCAGCATATGGTCACGTGACTTTGACACCACCGGCAGAACGGGACACGGCACTTCTTTAACAGAGTATACAGCACAGATCACGCGACTACTTCGACACTCCCTACAGCACAGTGTCATGTGACTTCGACACTGCCTACAGCACAGACCACGTGACTTCGACACTGCCTACAGCACAGTGTCGCGTGACTTTAACGTCTGTAGCACAGGTCAGGCGACTCTGGCATCGCTTGCAACACAGGGTCACGTGATAAGATTTAGGTGGGGCGGCTCGGGGCCGGTCTTTCGACATCTGTACCGCGTGTACTATGCATGGCTAGGTCGGCAATTCAAATTGATTGGATGTTTGATCTTGCATTTAGTTCGTTTGCTTTGTCTTATGTTAGCAGCCCAGGCAGCACACATCATGGCGTCATATATAATTACTGACCTCGTGACGTATTCAGTGAACCTTTGACGTCATCAAATACTGTATGACATCACTACTGACCTCATCAGGCTCTTGAGCGAGATCCAGGGCAGCCATCGCAGAGAGAGGATCGCTTCCTTCCATCAGACGGGTTAACGGATCGCCGACGCTAGCGCCATCTTTATGACGACCCGTGGCGCCACCTGTAACGCCTCCCTGCCGATGATAGGAATAGCGCCCGGTCTTGGTGAAATGTAGCATATTTGGGCTTGGAAATGGATCGCTTTAATTATTGGACACGGGTAAATATTCGAAGCTTCCTTCAACCTTCCTGTTTAAGAAATGCTGAACTGTAGAAACACAAAGTGAAATACATTTAACTTTCAAGTAAAAATGTCACTCAAGTAACAAGTGTTGCCATATAAGCATAAATACTTACTTATACTTATAAAGTGCGGAATCTAGCAATGCCACTTGGCCTCACGGATCCGAACGATACTGAGCTCCTTAGTAAGATCCTCTCCCTCAGTTGCATAATGCTCATTTTAGTTTGAAAATCACTTAAGTGACTGATATAATATTATATGAAATATTACAATTGAAGACCACACTCCACAGCATAAGCAAAATAATCAAGGAATATTCAACCAGAGTTGATAGTCATTACACTGTATAAAACTGCAAAATATTATATGCTGCCTTGCTTCCTTACATGTATGCTGGCCAAAGGATGGACATCTGTTTTCACAGCAAAGAGTTCAGTCCGCTCTGCCTGGTAGTCCTTGGTGTGAAAATAGCTGAAAGGAGGTGTTATCAACATCAGCTTATGTGGTAACTAGTAAGTTGTCTTATTTAATGGAACAAAATGGTGTGAATATGAAAAGAACACCAAAAGTTGTGAAAATGATTTAAAAGGCTACATACCTTCATATTTCATGTGACAACATGTCACCATTCAACTAAGAAGTTTGCTTTTTCAATCAGGAAATATTTATGGTCCAATTCAACTTATCTGCAGGAACACAAACAAGCATAGAAAGTAGCATGGCAAATGATGTTGGCTATAATCTTTGAATTTATTAATGGTGTTATTTGCACTAATGCACTTGAACACATTTCCACTACATAATATGTAAATATAATGGTATCTTACCATTGGATAGTTTCTGTACTTGCTGTCATCTTAAATTAATCAGCAACCTTCTAGTCGTTCAATATTCAATTAATCAATCATCAATATCAAAGTCTTCAACAGGCAGAAGTGTCAAACAGTCAACAAGAATGCATTGATGAAGGTTTGCTCACTTCATGCAACTTGAACTGCCTAAAGTCACTTTGATTCTTCAGTTCACTATTTTCATAATCATAGTTCCTGCAATTAAATAATATGTCAATAATTTGCATATCCATAGGATAGGATTGGTTTAAAACATCTTGGTAGTAAAAAGAAAACAGGTTCAATATAAACAAGCCTTGTATCCTAGCTTATCAAATATCAACATTACAAAGCTAGTAGAGATCAAGACACAGCATTGTTGAAGAGCAATACAGCATCATCAATCATCATTGCGAGTTTCCATGTTACTGGTAACAGCAACAAACTTCTTGTTCTTGATGGGTTAGGGGTAGGGCGCGTAGCTGCGAGGCTCAAGACGGTGACACACACAATGTGTACTTGCGAAATGTCCTCTTCCATTTTATGCTAAAACCACTGTCTAAACATCAATGTGAAAGAGACATTTGCCAACCCCGACCCCCTAAATACGGCATTTTTCCTCACCAACTTGAATTGTCTTTTAAAGAAGTTCAGTTGGTCAAAGCCAAAATGTCAACAGGCAACAACCACCGCGCACAAAAACAAACATCAAATGTATGCCTCAAGAGCGCTGTAAATGTCCTTCCCTTGCACTGCCATATGGCTGCTAAATTAAAAGGATCGCTTTACTCTTTCAACCTTTTCTCCTGTTGGGGTGATTGCTAACTATCAATTTTGTCAGAATTTTTGATAGGATAGATTTCCGAAATCAGGACCCACGCTAAGCCCACGCTAAGCTAAGCAAAGCTTGTTGCGCGGCCCTTGACCCCACCATCCGATCCACCAGCAGAATTTAGAGTCGAAAGTTTAACGTTCCCAAATAATAATAAAAAATCGAATACAAAATGGATGTTGAGCTGAGTTAGGTCATCGTAGGATATGTTTTGTGAAGTTTGTTTACTTTACCAACTAGTAGTATTTCTATTTTCAAAATATGTAGGTTTTTGGAAGTATATATGTTGCAAGCCTAGCTCTACATAACAATCAAGTCGGTCGGTGAAGTGAAATATAAAATAAAATGCTGCCATATGTTAAACAAACGTTTTTTATTGAAGCAGAAGAGTATACGACAAAGAAGCAGAAGAAATGCGATGCAAGACTCCAAAAAGACGCCATTTTTAGGAGTCGTCAGCTTCAGTTGTTTGCCTGGTTAGCTTTCCGTTGTATTTAATTTACTATCCTATGGACTAACTAATTGTTGTTTTGCGTTAAAACCACGGATACGGGTTAACTTAATATTAGTACCCAATAACGCATTCGTCGTCGTGTGTGACTTGAGGTGTTCAAGTTACCGTGTTTCAAACGGGCTTAGACGCTTAGGTGAAGGTGTGGCTGTCAGGATTCTTGGAAATGGAGGCCAATGGCGGAAAATTCGATGCAATACGGAATTTCTTTACAAATGATGCATGGAATGACCTAAGTGATTATGAGAAGCAGGTCTTCTGTAACGTGAAGGCTAATTACGACAAGATGAGTGAACTCGGTAAGGTTGGAGGAAAACTGACTTCTCAAATCCTTTTCTTCGTTCGAGTTTGAACGATTTCTTGCCAAGAGGCTATAAAATAATATATAATTATACGTAGTTATTTCCTTTAGCACCTGTCATGCACTGACGGATCCAGGGTGGGGGCATTGGGGGCAAATGCCCCTGCCCACAGGAAGTTTGAGAGGGGGGGGGGGCATTTAATATAAGTATCCCTCGTGCGTTCGGCTGCAAGAAGTGATAATGTGATAATTAGAAGGAGAAAAACTCCCCAGTCAACGACTTATTCGCGCTGAGGACCCGACGCCAGCCCCGACCCCCTCCCCCCGGTCAACGATTGTCGCGCTGACGACCCGACGCCCCTCCTCCCGGGGGTCTAAAAAACCGACCAGATTAGCAGACGTGCCCATGCTCCGAAACTACTGAACCGATCTGAGTGATTTTTCACGATTCGATTCAGAGTGGTTTGAAACTGTGCCGTTTTTTATTTTATACAGATTGGTCTACTCTAAGTGATCCAAATTGGACCAAAACCACCAAAAACCGTTGCCGACGAGCCCATGCTCCGAAACTATGAGACCGATCTGGGAGATGTTTTCACCATTCGATCCGGTGTGGTCCAAAACAGTGCCTTGTTGGATTTGATACAGATTGGTCTACTTTAAGTGGACCAAATTGGACCAAAACGTCGGCAAATTTGCACTAAAAGTTTTGGTTCATTTTGGTCCACTTAAAGTGGACCAATCTGTATAAAATCCAAAACGGCACTGTTTTGGACCACACCGGATCGAATAGTGAGGACATCTCCCAGATCAGTCTCATAGTTTTGGAGCATGGGCTCGTTGGCAACGTTTTTTTTTTGTGGTTTTGGTCCAATTTGGTCCGCTTAAAGTGGACCAATCTGTATACAAATCCAAAACGGCACCGTTTTGGCCCACGCTGGATCGAATGATGAAGAAATCGCCTGGATCGGTCCCATAGTTTTGGAGCATGGGCTCGTCGGCAAATTTGCACTAAAGGTTTGGTCCAATTTGGTCCACTTAGAGTGAACCAATCTGTATAAAATCCAAAACGGCACCATTTTGGACCACACCGGATCGAATGGTGAAGAAATCGCCCGGATCGATCTCATAGTTTCGGAGCATGGGCTCGTCGGAAAATTTGCACGAAAAGTTTTGGTCCAATTTGGTCTACTTAGAGTGGAACAATCTGTATAAAATCAAAGCGACACCGTTTTGGACCACACCGGATCGAATGGTGAAAACATCTCCCAGATCGGTCTCATAGTTTCGGAGCATGGGCTCGTCGGCAACGGTTTTTGTTGGTTTTGGTCCAATTTGGTTCACTTAGAGTAGACCAATCTGTATAAAATCCAAAACGGCACCGTTTTGGACCATGCCGGATCGAATGGTGAAGAAATCGCCTAGATCGTTTCAATGGTTTCGGAGCATGGGCTCGTCGGGAAATTTGCACTAATAGTTTTGGTCCAATTGGTACATTTAGGGTGGACCAAACTGTATAAAATCCAAAACGGCACCGTTTCAGACCACTCTGAATCGAATGGTGAAAAATCATTCAGATCGGTCCAGTAGTTTCGGAGCATGGGCTCGTCTGCTAATCTGGTCGGTTTTTTAGACCCTTCCCCTCCTCCCGCTCAACGACTCTTCGCGCTGACGACCCGACGCCACCCCCCCCCCCCCCCCCCACGTCAACAATTTTTCCCTGATGAAACTGAGCGAAAATTGTGCCCCCCCCCCCCCCCCCAAACTTCAACCCTAGATCCGCCAGTGGGCAATGTTCCACGTTAGCGGCAGTGTTTTAGTTTCAGTTACGTTTCAGTTTCAGTATTTTCGATTTACATAGCCTTGCATTTCAGTTAAGGTTATTTATGACTTTTGCAAGCCGAATACTGGACTAGAGTGAAGCGCTGAATAATATTAGCGAACTTGACGGCCAAGTTGGTGATTTTTGCCCATGCCCTTAGATCTCGGAAACTATCCAGTATCGTGTAGAAGTTTTCCGGCATCGTGGCGTGTCATCGTTTGTTGTCTTTTTTATGAGTAATATTCTGCATATGATTGATAATGCCGGAGGGCGGAGACTATTCGGAGCATTGCCGTGAAAGGATGCTGTCCGGTAGGCATGTGCTGTCTCTGCCGTGCCACTAGCCGCTGCCATGTATAAGATCAGCGCTACTGCGTTTCGAGCCGCGATAAAGCGGTAAATAATCCGCGGAACAAAAAGTTGAATATGCTGAGAATAAGATATGCATTGTTATTGCCCGAACAAATTGTTCCGACTGCGATTTGTCCACATTTGTTTGATTACGCCTGTCGCTAAATATCACCAGCGATTTGCATCTGGAAGACAGCTCACTCCGCCATATTCTTACCAACTCAAAGTCCCTGATAGAGATGAGGACGGAACTTAACCGTGTTGAGCTGCTCGCTATCTTCCTGTCCTTCAGGCATCGCCGGCCAGCCGCCATCGTTCATGCGTCCCCCTCCGGCGCCACCCGTGCCGAGGCCAGCCCGACCGAAGCGGCCTCGAGCGGCGTCTGCTGACAGCGGCGATGACTGGAGTCCTTCCCGGTACGTACGGCCAGCTCAGCAGCGGGCCCGCTCCACTGGCCGACGCAGTGCAGCCAAAGGCAAGAACAAGTTCCAGCCGCCGGTGAAGAGGACAGCGACGGAGACTGAGGCCACATCGGCTGAGGTGAGTGGTGGTCGCGCGCAGGGGCGTCGCCACCGACGGGGGGCTGGGTGCCGCCCCCAGGTCATCATCATCCCAGACTCGCTGGTGATGATGATAATGATTGGGGTTAAGGACGCTGCAACGCTGGATTTTATCCAGCGCACATTATCCCCATGGGAGTAGGGGAGGGGGAAAACACCTGGCTGCCCCCTTTTAAAAATTGAGTGGCGACGCTCTTGGTCACGCGCGTCTTCGCGTGGCCGAGACTCAAGAGGCTAAATTGTGGTGGCATTATTGGTCTCACTACTTGCTGTTCGCTGAAAAATAAATATCCAGTGAGGGTAACATTGGCCTCCCGCGCCAATGTTTGGCGGGTCTGCAATTTATCGGCAACACTCATTCCAACTGAAAGTCCTTCATTGACGTCATAGAAATGACGATCCTGTAACCCCAGAAGTTGAGAATGGATGACGCTGCAGCCAACCGACTACCGGAAGCATCGATTGTTGGGTTATTATCATACAAATGTTAACCTCAATATCCACCTCCTGCTGGAATAGTTACGTCCTCTCAGAATTCATCACACTCTTGAGAAGAAGAAAGAAGCATTTCAGGACACTGTTTTGAGTTACACATACTTAACCCGCCATTGACTAGGGGGGGGGGGCGTTTAACGCCCCCCCCCCCCCCCTGGTGAATTTTCGCAATAGCTGAAAAACTAATAGCGCTATCAACATGAAACTTTGATACCTCCTTATACATCATAGTTACATCTTGTGTACAAAAATGAAGATTTTTTTTCGATTTTTGTTACCTCGAGTTATAGCGAATTTAGTGACGTCATTATACACGAGTTTTACACCAAAATCGGCTTAACTGTGCCAAGCCGTACAAATGCCACATTTGAAGCAAATGCAATCGAAAAACGACAAAAGATAGCAAATTGCAAGGACTACAAACTGACTATCTCGGATTTTTTAAATGTTCAGTTTTTTGACCCCCAAAAACTAAAAAAAAAAACATTTGTTTGGGGGGAAATTATCACAAAATCAAAATTTTATAAAAATATTTTAAAAAAACGGAAGATATGTCAGACACCCATACCTACGAAACTACCATACACAATTTCAAACTGATATCTCCATTTTTGACTGACTTATGACATCCAAAGTATGGGTAACTCATGACGTCATATTTTGAAATTGCGTGTTTTTGCTTTTATCGACTAGATACAGTCAAATAAATGCCACCACTGTATTTCTGAGCCAACACTGGTCTAGCTACATGCCTTTTTTGTTTAGATTTAACAATTTAACATTTTGACCTTCGGTGACCTGAACTTGACCTGAAATTGACATTTACTTCACGTAAATGAAGTCAGGTGGTGAAATGACTATCGCTATCGAATTATACGTGGCAAGTAACTCATAAAACATGTGTTGCATGACTTTCGTAGATATTTTGAGCATAGTGACCTTTTGTGACTTGACCTTGACCTTGATCTTGGCCAACAATCTCATATTATCTCACGCGTGTGTAGTATATGTATCATACCTTTGGCAGCAATTTGGGTGAAACTGGTCGCAACCTGAACTTGATATTGCGTCTTATTAATACGTCTTCACGTAAATTAATTCAGTTGGTAAAATGTCTATCACTATCGAATTATACGTGACAAATAACTCATAAAACATGTGTTGCATGACTTTCTTGGATATTTTGCGCATAGTTAATTTGTATGACCTGACCTTGACCTTTGTGCCAACAATCTCACTTTAGCCCATGCGGAATGTGTATAATACCTTTGGCAGCACTTTGAGTGATCATGGTCATAATCGATGGCTTTTGCTGGAAAGTATGGCCCATAAACTAAAATACGTCGATTTTGAACTTTGACCTGACCGTGACCTGACATTTGACCTCACTTTGAAATTTTTGAGCGAGCATGAGCATGATTCATCTCAATGAGAGCTTTCGAATGCCGCCTTGCGCGTCTCGCTGCGATCATTAGTTCGGAAGATAACCAGGGGGCGTTTACCCCCCCCCCCCCCCCCCCCCAGTCAATGGCGTTCGGCTGAGACCCCAGCCAATGCCGGGATAATGGAATACAATAAATTGGAATAAATATGTAATAATACAATATGAAAATTATTCAACATCTTTCAAACTATGGCTTTAGAGTTGTACCTAATGGCGAGATAAGGTAAGCGAACCCGGGATACTGTAGATCGAAATGCTTGAGAGATCGGATTCTAGTGGTTTCTCAGTCATTTTCTTTCACCCTATTTCCTGCGGGGGCAGACTGCCCCCCCCCCCCCCCCGGCGGTTTTTCACTTGCCACTTCTAAACCGTTAACCCGCCATTGACGGGGGCGTTTAACGCCCCCTCCCCCCTGATGAATTTTCGCAATAGCTAAAAACTAATAGCGCTATCGACGTGAAACTTCGGTTACCCTCTTATACATCATTTTAAAGTCTTGTGTGCAAAAATGAAAAAAAAATCGTCGAAATTTTGTTCTCGAGTTATAGCGAATTTAGTGACGTCACTACACAACAGTTTTATACCAAAATCAGCTAAACTTTGCCAGGCCGTACAAATGCCACATTTTAAGCAAAATGCAATAAAAAAAACGCTTAAAGGTAGAAAATTGCAAGGGCTACAAACTAGTCATCTAGTCATCTAGTCATCTAGTCAACTAGTCATCTGAAATTGCGAAAATTTTGGTTTTGAAAAAAAAAATCACAAAATCACATTTTTCAAAGATATTAAAAAAAAGGAATATATGTCAGCTAACGACAAATGGGCAACTACCATAGCAAATTTCAAAATTATATCATCTTTTTTGACTGACATGGCACATGAAGTATGGGTAAATCATGACGTCATATTTGCGTTTTTTTGGCTTTTATTAACCGGATACAGACAAATAAATGCCAGCACTGTATTTGTTAGATACAATTTATATAGAAACATGTTTTTTTATTAAGATCTATCAATTTCAAATTTATGACCTTCAGTGACCTGAACTTGACCTGAACTTGACACTAACTTCACGTAAATGAAGTCAGGTGGTACAATGACTATCACTATCGAATTCTATGCGTAAAAGCATCCATAAAATATGTGCTGCATGACTTTCGTAGATATTTTGTGTGTAGTGACCTTTTGTGACCTTGCTTGCTTGACCTTGATCTCTTCCAACAATCTCACTTTAGCTCATGTGGGATATGTATCATACCTTTGACAGCACGATTGGTGATTATAAGCGCAATCGAAGGTCATGGATGGCAAGTATTTGTAGCGTTGGGGAATGACAGAGGGGTCATAGGGGTAGAGAGAGTGGGAGGGTATGATAGGGAACAAAGGAGCTGGGCCGGGTTCCGCTCCACTCTGGCGTGTGGAGGGAGGGGTACGTTGTAGAGTGGGATAGCAGTGGAGGGATACATTGTAGGGTGAGGGGAATGGAGAAGAAGGTAGAAGGAGGGATAGGGGTAAAGGAGGGTGGGGGAAAGAAAGAAGAGGGGGTTTTAAGAGAAAAGGTGAGGAATTGGAGACGAAGAGTGCATCCACTCCACCAGCTGTCATGGGAAAGCTGCTGATCCCTCTGGCTGTACTGGGAATCGCTGATCCCTCTTGTCCTCTTCGTCAGCTCGACCTTCGGTGACCTGCCGTGACCTGCAGTGACCTGCAGTTCTCTGCAGTGACCTGTCATGACCTGCAGTGACCTGCAGTGACATGCAGTGACATGCAGTGACATGCAGTGACATGCAGTGACTTGCAGTGACCTGCAGTGACCTGTCCGGCTCGTAGATCTGCTAGAAGTGATGGGAGATGTAGAAACTGATGTAGAGATGTAGGTGTAGCATAGCGTAGATGTAGAGACAGATGTCTTGATGTAGGTATAGCGTAGCGTAGCAAGATCCCCTTCCGCGTACAAAACATCTGATGGTGGTAGATGCTTTTAAATTTTGAGAGACTGATCATCCTGGTCCATCGTATAGGCTGGTTCACCGACATGCCATTTCACTGCTCGAGGACGGTAGGCAGGGTCTCGCCCTTGAGGGTGAGGACGATACAACGGGAAGGTGTAGGATTAGCGTCGGGTGTGACGCCCTGGTGACCATTGCTAACCTTCGTGATTCAGATCTTTCTTTAAAATCTTCAGTCGATTCGTAAGTTAGGTCATCCGTCCAGTTATCCCTCCCCATTTAACACCTGCTTAACTCCAAAACCTAATCGCCCACTTGTCGTATGCCAGCGTTGCTACGTTTTACTTACCTTCGAGTAATGATCCGTCCGGCTGTCCTGACTGAGTTTGCACCACTCCTACTGGGTCTTAACCTAAGAATTATCCTTCGTCATCCTCACTGCCACTCTCTCAGCTACAGACATTCCGCTTTCATACGCCCCATAGTGATTTGTGCACCCCCAAAATTCCCTCTCAGTAGTGTCGGATGCCAGCTGGATGAGTGACTCCCAGGTAGGATAAATGTCCTCATCAATACGAAATCCTAGTAGCGCTCCGCTGAACGACAGCATTGCTGCGTGGGCCGCCCAGAATATATGTATGCAATGTAATCCGTCCGGTTCCTACTTTAGAAGGGAGCTAGTTTATCCATAGGACTTATATGAAACACCGACTACGCTTTACTGCCCGTCTTATCCTCTCTGTCCGGGAGAGGCTCATATACCTACTGTCCGGGCCTCCGACCTGGGCTCCGCCGGACCTAGGTCCTCTATCCGGGCCCACCACCTTCACCACCTTACCTGGGGCTCCGCCGGACCTCTGACCTCCATCCGGGCCACGACCTGGCTCCGCCGGACCAACTTTCTAAGTTAACATCGACCGGCATCGACGGCGAGCTACGCGGATGTCCTTGCCTATATACCGACTGCGGGCGCCCGGGAATCTCTAGAGATCTTCCCGTCTAACCTAGAGTGACTTCTGAGGCACGTCCGGCCTCCTCCTCCCTCTTATCCTTCCTCCCTCGCCCTCCTTTTTCTGCGCCAACCTATCATCCTCTGGCATTTGGCACCCGCAGTCTCGGACTTACTAATTGTAACCTCCCTGTGATATGCGGCCAGCCGATATCACTCGGTCTGGGCATAATTTTCCACGAGCACTTTCATTTACATGTTTCGCCACGCTGATAGATTTTCGATACAAGGATCGGGCGCACAAGCCGTCATGCCTCTCCTCCAAGCTCCGATACTATTTAATCTCTGTCCTGTCCTGTCCTGACCCACTGTTGCAGGGATCACACCTCCCTGTCCTGGCCTGTCCTGTCCTGACCCACTGTTGCAGGGATCACACCTCCCTGTCCTGTCCTGGCCTGTCCTGTCCCACTGTTGCAGGGATCAAGCCTCCCAGCACTGCCCTGACCCATTGTTGCAGGGATCAAACCTCCCTGTCCTGTCCTGTCCCACTGTTGCAGGGATCACACCTCCCTGTCCTGTCCTGTCCTGACCCACTGTTGCAGGGATCACACCTTCCTGTCCTGTCCTGTCCTGACCCACTGTTGCAGGGATCACACCTCCCTGTCCTGTTCTATCCCACTGTTGCAGGGATCACACCTCCCTGTCCTGTCCTGTCCTGTCCTGACTCACTGTTGCAGGGATCACACCTCCCTGTCCTGTCCCACCGTTGCAGGGGTCACACCTCCCTGTCATGTCCTGCCCCACTGTTGCAGGGATCAAACCTCCCAGCACTGTCCTGACCCATTGTTGCAGGGATCAAACCTCCCAGCACTGTTCTGACCCATTGTTGCAGGGATCAAACCTCCCAGCACTGTCCTGACCCATTGTTGCAGGGATCACACCTCCCTGGCTTGTCCTGACCCATTGCTGCTGGGATCACACCTCCCTGGCCTGTCCTGACCCATTGTTGCAGGGATCACACCTCCCTGGCCTGTCCTGACCACTGTTGCAGGAATGACACCTCCCTGTCCTGTCCATGTCCTAGCTATCCTATTACGAAATCAATATCAGCGACGTTTCTCCAACTATGACTGAGTACTAACCGCTTTACCAGTTCTCTATCGGGGACGTAAATTATATGACCCTTAGGTAATTTCCTACATGGGAAACGTTGTCCAAAAAGAATCGCAACCAGAGATAACGTGCATATATCACAAATGACCCATTTCAATAAGCAGCAGCTAGTAATCTCCAAAATATCACTTTTAAACTTCAATATAATCGGCAGTGCACCATCGTCAGAATAGATTCAAATAATTTAACGCTGTTTATAGTTGGTTAATAATAAGGCTTTAGTTACCACTTGGACTGTCAATATACAGGACATCTACATTACAGTTTACCATGACGTTAACAAAGGGAAGGCGTCGGCTGTAATGTCGTAAATCGCGAGCTGCTGGCTGAAGGTGTACTACCTGCCAAGCTAGAATGACGAGTCTCTACCCAACCTCACTAATACTTTGTCTGGTAGTTGGGTTACCTGGCGTTTTAACCGTTCAGCGAAAGTTACCATTCCGTGATTCAAAATCGTCCACAACTCTGATACATAACGTTAAATTTACTGAAGCGGAAACGTACTTAATCATTAAACTCTGGCTTCTGGCTAAGTATTGCGAGCAAGACGAGAACGAATTAATCGAACCATTCAAACAACAATCGAAACATATCCTACTTATCTGCGGCTATACTGGCTTAATTCCTGCCTTACCTCATGCTGTCGGGGAACCGCATCGCTGTGTACATTTCCTTCCTTCAACGACCCTCTCGACTCCATCATGTCTCCTTTCCCACGTAAAATGTTACACAAATTTACAATGTGTATTTTAACTCAGCAACTAAACAAACGGTAGCGCAGTAAATAATCGTTTTTGGTACGTCCCAATCAATTTGTATGTTCAACCAATGATTCCTGTGAATCTCCGCCTAATATCACCAAAACCAGCACAGAACCGAATAATTGACTCGCTCAATCTCTAGTTTAAAATACTAACTAAAACCGCTCGTATTTACATGCGTCAATGCGCTAGGGCTTACGCCATGACCTCCTGCAACGCAGCGTGCTGGATTCCAAAGTACTACGGTCGCCTGGCATCACACCTCTAGTACAGCATCGGCTACACATAAATTTCTCCTGCCTTCCTAGGTCAAAAGTAGCGAGTCTGGACAGATGACCCAAATTACGTAAAATATCCCACTTAGTCCCTTATTGTTTAAATTTTGTAGTCACCGGACCTGGGCAGAATTTCGGGTAGGATCGGAGAGGATGAGCAGCTTCGTGACTTACTGTGATCTGCCGCCGTCGGCTCAGTTCTTGCCGTCTTCCTCTCTCTGCGGCTGTCACCTCTGCTGTCTGCTCCTGTCCGCTGTCTTGTCTCCGCTGTCAACCCTGCCACGGCGGACGGCTGCCGCCGCCGCGCCGCGGGCAGCGCGCGTGCTGAGGTCCCGAAGTCGACTGCCCCGCTGCTGTCCGCTGCTGTCTCCGCTCCCCTTCCGCTGCTGTCCGCTGTCTTGTCTCCGCTGTCCGCCCTGCCACGGCGGACGGCTGCAGCCGCCGCGCCGCGGGCAGCGCGCGTGCTGGGGTCCCGAAGTCGACTGCCCCGGCTCGTGTGTCAGCTGCTGTTCCGCTCCCCTTCCGCCGCCCGTGACGTTGCCTCTTTTTATACTCCGACCCGGCGGTCTCTTGCTCTGGGTGTGGCACACCCCCGTCTTCTGATTGGCCGATTCTTGCCGTCGACAATTTTGCATTTCTAGTGTATAGAGCTTCTTCAAACTTCTTAATGACCTTTCTTACTTAATTTTGTTCATAATATAATTGCTTCAAGTAGTGCATATTTCTTCCACTTTCTTGTTTGCTTGCTACCTATGGCCACGCCCTTTGCTTTGTTACTGCCATGTGTCTGGTGTCTGGTGCAAATATCTTTATATAAGTTTGATAAGAGGACTATGGCATCTTTATATAACCAGATAATTTTGGTTTCTTGATAATGCATCTTGCTGATAAAATGGTATTCTTCCATAATCAATCAGGTAGTCCTTTCAGTCATTGCATTCCAATTATTACGTCGTAGTATCGTTTTTAGATGACTTTCTTTTCATCCCTTTATTTTTCCAGCATGAAATGTTCGCCTTCTTCAGTTTAACGAAACTCTTGACATGCTTAATTTTGTATCATTGCTTGGAGCTACGTTCAAGTTCAGTAATTTGTAGTGCTGCATTAACAATCGTTATATATATATATATATATATATATATATATATATATATATATATATATATATATATATATATATATATATATATATATATATATATATATATATATATATATATATATATATATATATATATATATATATATATATATATATATATATATATATATATATATATATATATATATATATATATATATGCCGGCGTTGATCGTATTTCTAATTTTATCCTTACTTGCAATTAGCTCTTCGCCCTTGTGATAATATCAATTCTTCTTGTTAGACAATACTTCTGATTTTACGTCTTACTCCGCGTATATCGTACACGTCATTTGTTCCGTAATAATTGACTGCGATTTTCTATCACTTCGCATCAATAGTGTCGGTTTATCATCCGCATTTCTTCTCAACAACGATTCTTCCCTTACTTCAAACCCGTCTCTTTGTTGGCGTGCTACAGCTCTACACAGCTGTCCCTCTGCCTTTGGGCGGCCGCCCTGGCTGTGCTGACTCATAGGACATAGAGGGGAGGGGCGGGGTGATGTGGCAGCGCCGGTAGGGACGGTACTGGGGCCGGTACGCAAATGGGACTGGTACCGTAATGGGTGTACCTGAGGGGCGTACACCCGGCTGGCGTTGCTCCCCGCCGTCGTCTCGCTTACTCAGCTGTTCTGGCGATGGCTGTGATGACTGTAGTTACTAAACTTGCAGTCTCGGGCTTCGGACCCGAGTTTTTGCATGTCTGGGTTGGATGCGAGGAGAGGGGCGTCTGCCGCCGGCCGGCTCGGAATGTTTTGTCAGAGGAGTCAGGCCCGGTGCATTGGAACATGCTGAGAAGATGTACCCCGCTACATATTGTCCATAAACTCATACCTCGATTTTGACGTTCGACTTGACCGTGACCTGACACGTGACCCTAATTTGAAATTTGTAAATGTGCGTTATGTTTAACTCATTGAGCGCTTTTGAATGCCGCCTTGCGCGTCGCGCTGCGATCATTGGTCCCCCCCCCCCCCCCCCCCACCCAGTGAGTCGTGTCACAGAATATACCCCAGTGACTGCCGGGTGAATTAAACAAAAACAGTTCTGGGCTTCTCAGATCTGTCCGCGCAATGCCTGCGACTTTGGGGCCACATCGCCTCTCATGGAGTAACTCAACCACTCAAATTGTCACAGATATTGTGAAGAAAACCCCGCATTCGCCTCGTTGCTGCTTTTTTGAAGTTCTGAAAGTTCTTACATCATCACCACTAGCGTCCAGGACAACTTAATTTTTCGCCAATGCGAAAGTCGTCTCCCGTACCGCCCCGTGCATAAACAGGCGGCGGGCCGCCGTATACTATCTGTAACGAAATAGGGCGGTCGAGCGGTTGTCGCGTATTAACAATGGTGAAACCGTCGAGACTCCTCTCCGGTACTTCTCTACTCCATGGCAATACCTAACCCCTGGAGACTGCAGTAGCGTACACAACAGTAACACCATGGTCTGGAGACTCAATAGTAATAGTAGCTCACACAATAGTAGCACCAAACGTTGGAGACTACAATAACCTAGACCAAGGAAAACACAAAAGAACAGACAATGTGACCAGAAATTGTATTATATACAGTGCACAGTGTAGTGCACAGTCTAGTGGTACAAGGACTGCTATACGACACAGTGGAATTTCATTAATATTCCAGCCTACCAAAGATCATCCAATCAACGGATGGTGTTTCAATGGAATAGAAGGGAACGGAATTTGTCCCGCCATAGCGTCAACACGTCCGGTCCCGTTGACGGTCGGGTTCGCTGCAGCTGTCCGGTCCTGCATCTGTCCGGTCCTGTAGCTGTCCGGTCCTGTAGCTGTCCGGTCCTGTAGCTGTCCGGTCCTGTAGCTGTCCGGTCCTGTAGCTGTCCGGTCCTGTAGCTGTCCGGTCCTGTAGCTGTCCGGGGTCATGTAGCTGTCCGGTCCTGTAGCTGTCCGGTCCTGTAGCTGTCCGGGGTCCTGCAGCTGTCCGGTCGCTGCAGCTGTCCGGTCCGGTAGCTGTCCGGTCCTGCAGCTGTCCGGTCCTGCAGCTGAGATCCTCGGGGTTCAGAACATATCTCGTTTATGCACAAAGTTTATACCTCAGCCGCAGTATCGGGCGCCAATGAACTTTCATCGTTATCTGGACTCGAAGGGTTGAGGCCATGACGGGAATAAGTCGAGTGTGTGGGCTTTGCCAGTAGACTCCAAAGGGAAACCCGAGTGTTGAACGTCGGCGCGCGCTGCTCCTAAACCCGAGAGCGCAGAATTGTTTAACTTTACTACGATAATTTAACGACATGAACATTTCTGTATGGAAGTTTGCTGGTACATCGACCGAGTAGTTGAGAAAAATAAGCCTCTGAAAGCCATTGCTGCCGTCTGGTTGGGCCGCTCAACAGTAGATTTTTGTCTCCTATAGTCCCCTACTAGTTGACGGAAGATTACAGGCCTCATAATTAACCTAATGACAAGGTGTCGTGTGGTTTGACAACACCAGTGCTTGTATGTTTCAAAATATTTTTAGGTATGCGTAAACTGAATACTTTAAAGTAGTAAACAGCATATATAGGCGGTTATGACTGTCGTTCCAAACGGTGTTTATTGCTGTAGTTCGTTTCCGTCCCTGAGTCACGATGTGAATGGCGATAACGAGGTATATTACGCCGGTTTGTTTCAGCGCCTGCCGCCCGCTGCAGCAGCAGCAGGGGACATGCCCGTGTTAGACAAGGCTCATCAGCCTCAGGAAGAGGAGGAGGTCCACAGACGACCGCCATCACCGCCATATGACTTCCTCGGATTCACGCTAGAGGATCAGTACAAGTGAGAATGCTTTAGCTGTATTGTGGCTTCATGTGGTCCACACTGGAGGACCGACAGACTCAAGTGAGAACGACATGGCTCTCTTAATGCCTTTGGCGCATGCTCGAGCGTGGTGACCTCAGGTTTTAAACTTTGCTGTTGTATTAGCCGTCCACCATTATGAGTCACCGAATACAGAGACCAAACACCGAATACTCCAACCTGATCTCACGGTAAAATGCAGCATTTAATCTATGAGTGTTGTTTTTGTGTAGAAGAGTATCGACGCCCAAACTGTACTATATTCGATAAAGAACTTTAAACTTTCCACTGGACCGTCTCGATGCTTTAATATATTGGATAGGAAATGTCGCAGATGTATGTTCGGGAAATAGGCGTATTTCTAAAACGAACAAGGCTTGTTATGTACTGATTTTGAAAGTAACACTACGTACACACATTGTAAATGTTATCTTACTTAACCCTATTAGTGTCGGGGGGGGGGGGCTAAAACGACCCCCGCTTAGATTTGTCCGCTCCTGTCCCAAAACGAGTAAAGATACGGCCATCAAACTTTTGACTTTTCCTAACTATTCATTGGGCACATTTTGACAATTTTTAACATTTCTGCTTACCAGGGGCGGCCCCAGACGTGTTTTTTGGGGGGCATGTTTGGGTTTTCAGCGTGACTCAGCTTTCAAAGGGAATCAGTTGCCATTATCTAACCGTTGTAGATACGAGCCTATGACTTTCACACTTTTCTTTACTGCCATTTGTTGGCATGTTGAACATTTTTGCAAATTGTTGGATTGCGCTTGGCCGATTTCCTGCAGGGACATATTTTGGGGGCATTTTGGGTCACTGGTATTTCATCGAAATCTGAAAGATAAGAATTTGGAAATCTGTGAACCTTCTTAGCTATTCTTTGCACAACTTGTATTATTTTATTTTTATTTTTGGATTTCTCACAGGCGACTCCAGGAACGGCTTTTGGGGGGCAAGTGTTTGAGTTACTAAACACATGGTGTTTAGTTAAACTCAAAACGTTATTTCGCGGTGAACTATCTCGTGTAATATCATCTGCATGGATCGCAATTGTATTTTGTGGCATAGGCGGTGTCAGGGGTGGGACGCAAGCGCATGGCCAAATGCAATGGGCGCCTCCAGGGATGAAATTAGGAGGAGTTGTGGAACCACGACGTGTAACTACATAGCAAAAGATAATCAACTTGAAACTTGGTGACCTGTTTTAGCAATGCCTTGCACACGTTTCATATTTTTAGAATTTTTTGTTTCCCAAGGACGACTAGGGACGGATTTTGGGGGCATCTGTTTGACTCCGTTCACACACAATGTGTGTAGTGCCCCTGAACGTTATTTTGCAGTAGGTAATGTCATCCAATATCATCTGCATGGATCACAATTGTATTTTGGGGCATAGGCGGTCACAGGTAGGGGGTAGTAATGTGGACCCATGGCGTGACACTACATTGCAAAATATATCAATAAGCAAAGATAGAGATAACACAAGACAAAGCTCAATTCCCCTCCCCTTCCCCTCCTGAGCACGCCACTGCACAAATAACTACCATAATTTACATTATCATTCATATACATATACTTATATGCATATAAAAAACAGAAATCAAAGCGGCAAAAAATATTATAGTGACATCTTTAGATACCCCCTTTTACCCCCCTTTGGAATTGCCTGAGGACGCCATTGGCTTATTTTCCCCAAACTTTAAATAAGACAATATGTTGGAGCATACAATTAGGTGACAAAATCCAACAACATATCAAAATTGCGTTCACACAACGTTTAAGGGCAATAATCTAGAAATGCATGTTTTTCCCCATTTTTGTTTTGTTTTGCTACCTGTATCCGCCCATGACAAAATGTTGGATATTTATGAATACAGGGATGTATTTCATGCTCCAAGGAATCGAATGGCGCTTTCTCAGAGATAATTGGTCCAGCGGTTTCCGAGATACGAAGGGGGGGGGGTGAACAAGCCCCCCCCCCCCCCCGACAGATCCTTATCTTTTTCATCCCGACAGTAATAGGGTTAAGCTCATACTCAAATGTCAATGTTTTTGCTGGGCCGCTTTAAATGAGGTTCAAAGTATGCATCGTGAGTCTTACGCAGCGCTGGTTTGTTACGGCTTACGCTGTGTTTCAGGGCTCGCTACGCTGTGGATACGAAAGCCGAGCTTCTGTGGAACCACATCATCACAGAGTTCAAGGCCATGGGCGAAGGTAGGTGACGTTCACTGTTCACCTTTTCGCTATTTATTCATGTCATCCGGAGACATATCTTGTTAGTGTGCGGGAATAAGTATGTGTTTAGATGTAAGCTGGCATGCCGCGTTTGTGTGTGTTAATACAGCTAAACTTCAGATTAATAAGATGGCTAGGACGTGTGTATAGGTATTCGCTTTCATCATAGTTTGGTTCCAGTGGTTCAATGCAGTCACGATGTTTCGCCAGTACTGACAATTTTCCTACAGGTCACTTTGCCAGCACCGAACGTACCTCCTCACTGTGATGTGAAGTGGAGGTGTGTTTCGTTTCACGATACATTACATTCTACCTTTGCCTGTGTTTCAGCACCCCCTGAACGAGAGGTGTTCAAACGCCGCCGCACCAAGGTCAACTACAAGGAGGAGGAGGACCTGGATGATGATGACTATATCTGTGAGTACTGCTTACCCGGTTGTCTTAGTATTGACGGGGGTTGTTTTATTCCTAATGTCATGTGTGTCCCGAAGAAGTATGATCAGGCATAGTGGATCGCGTGTGTTCGCGGGTGTTGGTGTTGGATCGCGAATTTACTGCTTTTGAAATGAATACATCATGGTCCATAAACTGTCGCGTTTGTTCATTATATCCACTGACTCGTTGAATTCTGCCAGGATTTTGACGCATAAGTTATTAACAGTGCAATTTACCTGGGGATGATCTCGAACGTTGTACATAATGCGATGCATGCCACTGCTTTAACTCAGCCTCACGTCACCTTATCAAGCCGCCAAAAAATGCATGTATGCTGGCCGTTCATAAGTCCGTTTGTCTCCGCCAGTTTGTGACGAGTGCGACCGTGAGTGGGAAGGTGACTGTCCTGTCCACGGTCCCCTGGTCGTCATACCGGATACAAAGGTCAGTACGTCCCAATTATAAGCATATTGGTTGCAGTTTAAAAGGGTGCGATGTATTGTACAAAAGCTTACAGTCTTCCCTTATCATCATCGTGAGTCATGTGCTGATTCTTCAGGCTAAGTTGAAACAGCCGACAACCTACTCAATTTGCAATGGTAACTTCGAGGCTTTTGCTTTTGAAAAGTAATGTGTGATTCACTTTTGGAAAAGAATAAGAAGCGATTTTTAGGATCGGCAAATGATTGAATTTAAATATCAATGGCATTCGCTGCCCTTACATTTTACTATTTTTAGCATGTTAACCAGCCCATCAGCGTGTTTTCCCAATCGCAAACCTCGCCGACAAGTTAAAGTCATTGCAGTGTCGCTATCACCAAATACGCTACTCTATTATTATTTAAGCTAAGCTGTTGTTTGTTATATTCCATGGTGCAATAAATCCGCATGGCGTTAGTAAATAGGTGATTGATGACTATTTTAATGGTTGTTGAATGTGTACAGGTACCATTTGGTACCGGAGATCCAGAGAGAGACATCAAGACTCGTCCGGAGTTCCTCAACCCCGGCCGATCCAAAATCCCGGGCGCCAACACCGGTAACATCCTGTCTACCATATCCTGCTTCTTCATTCGTGGACCCTTGTTTAATCATATTTGCTTTAATTACTCAGTTCACTTGTTTTTCTCCTGTTGCTCGTGGTAGACTTTTGATCCATTCCCACTTTGAGTTCGCTTTGTCGTTTAGTAACATGTAAACGTAATGTGTATGTATAGAGTTTAGTGCTTGTGCGAGGAACATACTTGATGTAATTAATAAACTAAAAAACATGACCTTTTCCTCGAAAATGTGAAAATACAATGTTATCCAAATGTTATTATTATGTTGTAATATTTCAGCCACAGGCCTTTATCAAAACATGCTTTGATAAAGGCCTGTGGCCGAAATATTACAACATAATAATAACATTTTGATAACATTGTATTTTCACATTTTCGAGGAAAGGTCATGTTTTTTAGTTGATTAATTATAATTTGTATGTTGGTTGATACAGCAGGGCATTCCACGACATTTCAGTCGAAATAGCCCTCATCTCTCACTTTTTGTTCAAAATTGGTCTATAGAGATATGATTTCATTTCAAATTGGTCTATAGAGATATGGTCCTGAATTCAACTGTGGTAATATTAGCTTGATCTGACTTCAGGTTTTCGAGTTATAGCCTCGGGTATTTTGGCAAGGTCACGCTGCAGAGGTAGTTTTGGAGGCCGAAATTGTGCATTTGACTTAACCAAATATGAAAAAGACTTAAATGACTGAATTGGCAATGAAACGGAGCTTCTATTTCTGTTTTTGTTTTTGCGTGACCTTGAATGACCTTCACCGTGTGAACTAGTGACCTTTTTTCGTTGACCTCGTATGACCCCGGGTGCACCTGATTTCATTTTTTGACTTAAAATGCTCAATATATTGCCTAATAACGCACAAAATAAAGTGCGTTTTCCTCAAATTTCCATTTTTTCCGTCGACATCCGTGCGTGTTTTCGAATCCCCCCCCCTACCATCATCCCACCCCACCCCACCCCACCCCACCCCACCCCACCCCACCCCACCCCACCCCACCCCACCCTCCCCTCCCCTCCCCTCCCCTCCCCTCCCCTCCCCTCCCCTCCCCACCCCTCCCCACCCCACCCCACCACACCCCACCCCACCAAGGGGGAGGAGTAACGGGCGAATATCTGCGAACCTATGGGACCGATTTGGGTGGGGTCTTCACCATTCGATCCGCCGTGGTCCAAAACGGGGCAGTATTGAGTTTTATCCACTTCGGTCTAATCTAAGTGGACCAAATTGGACCAAACCCGCCAAAAATCGTTGCAGACGTCATGCCCCGGACCTATGGGACCGATTTGGGCAGGGTCTTCACCTTTCGATCCGTGTTGGACCACTCCGGATGGCTGCGTGGTGTTGCTAATCCCCTGCCAATGTGTATACCAAAAACCGGGTCTCTAGCTGCAATGGTAGCTGAGATATCCGACCGTTACTCTTCCCCTTGGGGGTAATTCGAAAACACTCATATTGGCGGAAAATATGGAAATTAGAGGAAAAACGTACCATTTGTTTGCGTTAGGCAATATATTGACAAGTATTTTGCGAAGTGAAGAACTACAATCAGAGGTGTCTTGGGGTCACACAAGCCCGGCTTGTGACCCGATTTTTTTGGTATACACATTGTCAGGGTGACTAGCAACAACACGCAGCCATGCGGCGTGGTAACAAAACGGATATGACAAAACCAGTGTTTCACGAGGTCAACGGAAAAAAGGGTCACGAGATCACGGTTTAGAGGTCATTCAAGGTCACGAGAAAAAAATGAATCTGTTTCATTGCGAATTCAGCCATATAAGAGCCCTTTTGATATTTGGTTAAAGGGAAATAATGACCTTTTGATTTTGTTAGCAACAATTTCTTAGGCTCCCGTTATATTTTTAAAATTATTTTATCTAAATTTAAGAATTAAATAAAATTATTCCCAAATTCAAAGTTGTAAGTTTGGAAGAAATACAAAACAAGTACCTTGTGTACATCATGAAGGTCATTGACAAATTCGTCCTTCCCTACCATTGTTAACATCGAGTGCGGCATTTGTGGAGCCTCTGTGACATTTCCGATCAAACTGAGCGCCGCTCGGACACCCGCTAGTAGCGCTTTCGTTCTCCATGGCAACCAGGCGTCAGCCAATCAAAGGCCAGAAAGGGAATACGTTCTGGCTTTTCATTGGCTCACGCCTGGTTGCCATGGAGAACGAAAGCGCTACTAGCGTGCGTTCGAGCAGCGCTCTGATCCGTGAAGCAATCCGTGAAGCATCCGTGATGCATGACTGACTATCAGTATAAGTCATGAATAACAACAACATGCAAACTATACCAACTCGAATAAAATAAGAGCGGAATGAATTGAACCCCAGGCAAGCTAGTATTCGCAAAGCACTCGGCACTGCGCCACAATGGCAAAAGGTGAGGGAAATGCATATTGGATACAATATTATTACGTCACAAGTTTCTGAAGTGTCAACTACTATGAAATACAGTGATAAAATACCTTTAATAATGATTAACAAGAAAATTCAAACTTAAAAACAATCATTTGAATAAGTCTTTAATTAGCTTTCAACTCGAAATCAGATATATTTTGCAATGCTACACAAGAATGGCACCAATGACGTCATTAACAAAGCCTGCTACGGGACTTGGGTATACTAATCAGGAACAACTCGCCAAGTGCGCCGAGATGGTTAAGTGCGCCGAGAAGCATGACAATGACTTTGTAAACAAATCGCCGACGCTAAATAGGTCGCCGTCGATGTGCATCGATGAGCTTCTGATTTAATTGCCAGTTTTGTGTTATTGTTCGTTAGTTTTTTTGGGAAAAATTATTATTTTTCATGATAAAATAAAGCATAGTGTTATATACAGCCACAGACAAACTATACCAAATGAATCGAATTGCAAAAATTGAGGGTCGCAACCACTAACTATGCCGCGTTGATGTGCATCGATGAGCTTCCGATTTTATTGCCACTTTTTCCAATCGCTGTTAGTTTTAGAAGATCGCCGGGCATATAATCACAACAAGCAGAACGCACAATATATTTTCCACTCCATTGCGTAAAAAATAATACGGGAAAAGCCCGCAGTTTGATGAGGACCAAAAGTACTTGACAAAAGGTCAGAAATAGTGCAAGTACCGGTCGTTAAAAGTGTGGAACGCTTATCAACTTTAACTTGAAATATCTTTCGGTAGGAAAGTTTTCATGCAAAATGTGATGAATTTACAATATATTTTGATCTCGTCTGGCGATTTCAAGTGCTAACTCCATTTTAGTGGAAAAAGGTAATGATTTCCCTTTAAGTCAAATGCGTTATTTTGGCCTCCAAAAATGCAGCGTGACCTTGCCAAAATGCCCGAGGCTACAACTCGAAAACCTGAGTTAAGATCAAACTAATATTGTCACAGCAGAATTCAGGACCAGGATATATAGACCAATTTTGAACAAAAAGTGAGGGTGAAAATTTCGGGGGGGGAATGTCTAAATGTCGTGGAATGCCCCAGCATTCAGTTTTGATCGCTATAGCCAAAGTGGGTTTATATTATCCTCTGCTTTATCTATCGGGCTTCCATACGGAAAAGTATGTTGCTCAGATGTTGCATAGCTGCTCGGTGCGTCTTGGGAATGAGATAGTATGCATGCCATCTGTGCGCCTTACACAGGTATTTGGACGGAAAAGGGTCTGCCAGCACGACAGAGGTTCGGTCCATACGAGGGCACCATCACTGCCGACCGGCGCCAGGCCACCACGTCTGGGTACAGCTGGGAGGTGAGTTATGTGTACCAGACGGGTTTGGTTCGGTCAGCGGATGTTAACTGAAGAGATGTTCGGGTAGCCAAGAAAAACCTGGTGTTAAATTTTGTCTTAACGGGATATTGCCACCTCGCAGGCCAATATGGAGTTTTTGGTGTGTACCGGTAGCTTAAGCGTGTCCGTTTGCACCTGCAAAATTTGGTTCCCGAACCCCCCCCCCCCCCCCATTAGATTTAAAAAAATGCATTCATACCCCTCATGATTGGCACACATTCGTAAAATTGGAGTCGTCTCATCACTATTCAGAATCACTTCTTTGCGGACTATGATTTGCTTTTGAATATTGTTAACTCAACATCACCATTCCGTCAGTGCACTTTAAAATTAAAATGCGTATACAGTTAATTATATTTCCAACAGCCATAGCCTCTTTCATAATACAACATGAATAAAACAGCAAGAATGGCTATGGCTTGACTTTGGGGCCGTAGGAGATTCGTGTCCAATACCTTATAATACAGATATACTTTTCAAGGTCAAGCCTCGACGAATTCGGACGCTTCGGCTTTGGGCGGGCGCCAATTTCACAGCCAAACTGGATGAGAGCGGCTATCATGAATCTATTTCTGGGCACAGCTGGGACCAACGTTTTGGAGTCAGAAATAAATACAAAATAAATTGCATATACCCTGCTTTAGGTGCTGCAGGAGCAAGTTTGAGCTTGAGCATACACGATTGTCGATCACCACCATTCATTTAAGTAGCTTTTTAGAAATCCTCCGGAGGTGGCAATATCCCTTTAATGCTCGTGTCTCTTTAGCAACAGAAGGGGGATATTGGTAAGTTCCATTGCAATGGACGCTTACAAATACTTTATCCAGCGCATAGAGCGCAGTGTATTCAATATGCATGTAGCAAATGAACTATGCATTTAGTAATGCGGTGTTTCGAATATTATATGGTCAAACAGCTTTAATGTCTGATAGCTGCATTGCGTGTTTCAGATTAAGAAGTGCCGCCGCGTGCATCACTACGTGAATGCCGGGGACTCGAGCTGCAGCAACTGGCTGAGACTGGTCAACTGTGCCCGCTTCGAGCATGAGCAGAACTTGATCGCCTTTCAGTACAAAGGCCAGATGTACTACAGGTACTTTGGAATATTTATTTTTCTTGACCCACGTTATCATAAGTAGATTGCGACCTGTTAGTTTACATTGATTTACTTGAAGATTCATTTGGGAGGCTACAGTGCCTTCCTTCGGGAGGTATCAGGTCCATTTCCTTATCAATCGCGGACCTGGAAATGGGTTTTGCTCACTTTGTCTGACCTTTCAATTTAACGGTCAAAACATGTTTTGATGCATATTTGGCTTCAATGCAAAAATGTTTCCTGTCTTCTAACTCCTCACTAACTCCGATAACGCGATAATAACAGGCAGCCTTTCGTCACGTATTAATCTGCTCACTAACTCCGATAACGCGAGAATAACAGGCAGCCTTTCATCACGTATTAATCTGCTCACTAACTCCGATAACACGAGAATAACGGCAGCCTTTCGTCACGTATTAATCTGCTCACTAACTCCGATAACGCGAGAATAACAGGCAGCCTTTCGTCACGTATTAATCTGCTCACTAACTCCGATAACGCGAGAATAACGGCAGCCTTTCGTCACGTATTAATCTGCTCACTAACTCCGATAACGCGAGAATAACAGGCAGTCTTTCGTCACGTATTCTGCTCACTAACTCGGATAACGCGAGAATAACAGGTAGTCTTTCGTCACGTATTCTCCTCACTAACTCCGATAACGCGATAATAACAGGCAGCCTTTCGTCACGTATTAATCTGCTCACTAACTCCGATAACGCGATAATAACAGGCAGCTTTTCGTCACGTATTAATCTGCTCACTAACTCCGATAACGCGAGAATAACAGGCAGTCTTTCGTCACGTATTCTGCTCACTAACTCCGATAACGCGAGAATAACAGGCAGCCTTTCGTCACGTATTAATCTGCTCACTAACTCCGATAACGCGAGAATAACGCAATCTTTCGTCACGTATTAATCTGCTCACTAACTCCGATAACGCGAGAATAACAGGCAGTCTTTCGTCACGTATTCTGCTCACTAACTCCGATAACGTGAGAATAACAGGCAGCATTTCGTCACGTATTAATCTGCACATTAACTCCGATAACGCGAGAATAACGCAGTCTTTCGTCACGTATTAATCTGCACATTAACTCCGATAACGCGAGAATAACAGGCAGTCTTTCGTCACGTATTAATCTGCTCACTAACTCCGATAACGCGAGAATAACGCAGTCTTTCGTCACGTATTAATCTGCACATTAACTCCGATAACGCGAGAATAACAGGCAGTCTTTCGTCACGTATTAATCTGCTCACTAACTCCGATAACGCGAGAATAACGCAGTCTTTCGTCACGTATTAATCTGCACATTAACTCCGATAACGCGAGAATAACAGGCAGTCTTTCGTCACGTATTAATCTGCTCACTAACTCCGATAACGCGAGAATAACAGGCAGTTTTTCGTCACGTATTAATCTGCTCACTAACTCCGATAACGCGAAAATAACAGGCAGTCTTTCGTCACGTATTAATCTGCTCACTAACTCCGATAACGCGATAATAACAGGCAGCCTTTCGTCACGTATTAATCTGCTCACTAACTCCGATAACGCGATAATAACAGGCAGCCTTTCGTCACGTATTAATCTGCTCACTAACTCCGATAACGCGAGAATAACAGGCAGTCTTTCGTCACGTATTCTGCTCACTAACTCCGATAACGCGAGAATAACAGGCAGCCTTTCGTCACGTATTAATCTGCTCACTAACTCCGATAACGCGAGAATAACGCAGTCTTTCGTCACGTATTAATCTGCTCACTAACTCCGATAACGCGAGAATAACAGGCAGTCTTTCGTCACGTATTCTGCTCACTAACTCCGATAACGTGAGAATAACAGGCAGCATTTCGTCACGTATTAATCTGCTCACTAACTCCGATAACGCGATAATAACAGGCAGTCTTTCGTCACGTATTCTGCTCACTAACTCCGATAACGTGAGAATAACAGGCAGTCTTTCGTCACGTATTAATCTGCTCACTAACTCCGATAACGCGAGAATAACAGGCAATCTTTCGTCACTTATTAATCTGCACATTAATTCCGATAACGTGAGAATAACAGGCAGTCTTTCGTCACGTATTAATCTGCTCACTAACTCCGATAACGCGAGAATAACAGGCAGCATTTCGTCACGTATTAATCTGCACATTAACTCCGATAACGCGATAATAACAGGCAGTCTTTCGTCACGTATTCTGCTCACTAACTCCGATAACGTGAGAATAACAGGCAGTATATCGGAGCGCCACATTGCCTTTGTCAGGGATGCCCATTTAAGTCCTCCAAAAGACGTAATGCCGCCAATGTTTTAAGGGTACCAAATCTCAGAGTTACATGCTAAGTGTGACGTATTTGCGTCCTGTCTGTGTTATTGCAGGACGTATAAGGCCATTCAGAAGGGCTCCGAGCTGCTGGTGTACTACGGAGACGCCTACGCCCGGGAGCTGAACATCAACGTGCAGACGTTCAGGAAGGCTCCGCCCGCCCCGCCGCCAGGGGCATCGTTCTCAGGTTTGTACAATGTATGCCGCTCAAGGTTACGGTATCACGTATAGCTCAGTTGGTGGAGTGGATAGATGGTTGGGCTGGAAATTCGCGCATCCCTGACATTTCGCACCCCGTTCGCCCGTGAGGGTCAGGACGGGCTCTTTGGCAGCGAATAGGGTATTTTGACTCTGGATCAGGATAGTTTGCTCCTGGGCTAGGACATTTGGGCCTGGGACCACAGTTATAGTTTGACCTGGAATCGGAGTGGCTCTGCCTGTCGGCAGGTAGTGCCATTTATTCAGATTCAGATATGGGTATTTCCGACTGGCGTCGGTTCGTTCCTGACGGTCCCCTGTTGACAAACTGCACTGGTGTTGTCATAGACGTGTCTCTGTATTCTGCCCGCACACGTCACGCGCCTCAGGTGACGCTCCTCTGCCGTCTGGGGTCTCCTCACTGTCGCACTGTGCGGGCTGTGCAGGTTATATCTTTAATGTGGATAACATTTAGTTATGTAGTGCATTGACATTGCATTGACCTGGAGGTCAGATAGCATATCCTATGTTACTTTATTCGTAAATGTTTTCCTTTTAGCCTGTTTTATGTTAAGGACGCGTATCATATGTAGGCTATGTTCGTGTTTTTTGTTGTATTGTTAACATGAGTAACCGATATGACATTTATAGCATACCGACCAGGTTGTGTGATTAGATATATGTGAACCTTAAAAAAACTCCGATTGTAATGGATATTATAATATGAACTGGTGTATTGTCAATGCAAATTGAAACTTTGCCTTGATCACATTATACAGGCATTTGAATATCATGAGATAAACATGAGCCGATGCTTCCTGTCAATTTCCTCGGTGTTGCCCAATTTAGATAGCAAAATAATTGTGTTTCCCAGGTGGCGCCATGATCCGCTGTGTCCACTGCGACTACGCGTGTCTGGGACAGGATCATCTAGACAAACACGTGAAGCGGTGTCACAGCCACATCGGCAGGAGGGGCAGACACAAGTGTGAGTGGTGCGAGTACTCTACAGATAATACAAGTAATCTGAGACACCATCGTGCGACACACACGGGAGAGCGACACCACCGCTGTGATGACTGCGGCAAGACGTTTACTCTGCTCGGTACTCTGACGCGTCACCGTCGCATACACAGTGGTCAGAAGCCGTACAGCTGTGACGTCTGTGGTAAGGCGTTCATAGAGAGCGGTGCTCTGACGAAACACAAACGTATCCACACTGGCGAGAAGGTCTGCCAGTGTGACCAGTGTGGTGCCACGTTTACCGCGGTGGCTAACTACACCACACATATGAAGATTCACAGTGGCGTGAAGGCGCACAGGTGTCAGGTGTGCTCGGCACGGTTCGTTACACGAGCACGCCTCACCACACACATGCGGACACACACGGGAGAACGACCGTACAGCTGCTCCTTCTGTCCGGCCCGGTTCTCCGTACAGTCGGACATGAAGCGCCACGTCATCCGACACCACACACACGACTACAGACACCGGTGTGGCCGGTGTGGCAATGGCTTTATTGCACCCGGTGTACTGAAGAAGCACGTCGACAAGTGTTCTGTGTCCAACTGATGTACACAATACTGTGATGCGGATCGACTTACTGAGACACTGACATTAGTTATCGCATGCTGCGACGTGCTCGCGTATATAATGATTATTAGATGCGTCGGACCGTTTGGTTTCTACGCCGGTCCTCCAGTAGGTATGATTAGTTTGTGACCGGTGCTGCTCATTATCTCCGATCAGCACCGGTTTCGATCGATTTATTATCGGAATGGCAGCTTATAAAATCAATTTTGCCTCGTGTACGCAAGGTGAACGTGTGATTTGAATGGACTTCATCATGGAATTGCTATGTGTTGAATACATGCTTAGCTGTTGAACGTAGTCGGTATTTCTTCGTGTTTCTGTACACCGTTTACTGTAGATACACCGTTTTACAAACACAATGCACCGCATTACACAATACACAGTGGTATAGGTATATTACCAAGACACCATACCGGCATTACACAATACACAATGGCATAGGTATATTACCAAGACACGATACCGGCAGTACACAATACACATTGGTATAGGTATATTACCAAGACACGATACCGGCAGTACACAATACACAGTGGTATAGGTATATTACCAAGAAACGAAACCGGCAATACACAGTGGTATAGGTATATTACCAAGACACGATACCGGCAGTACACAATACACAGTGGTATAGCTATATTACCAAGACACGATACCGGTATTACACAATACACAGTGGTATAGGTATATTACCAAGACACGATACCGGCATTACACAGTGGTATAGGTATATTACCAAGACACGATACCGGCATTACACAGTGGTATAGGTATATTACCAAGACACGATACCGGCATTACACAATACACAGTGGTATAGGTATATTACCAAGACACGATATCGGCAGTACACAGTGGTATAGGTATATTACCAACTACCAATATTAGATGTATTTGTGATCCAACACAGCTGTCATGTTTATCAACCGATTTTACCTCAACTAATGGGGATCGATAGAGATTGAATTGGGGATTGATATATGATGTTGACTTGTGCAAATTCAAAAATCAGGCATTTTCGAGTCACTAAATTTGGGGTAAAATAAATGCCTTATAAAACCGTCTTTTTTCTTCTTCTTTTCGATAAATGAAACAGTGCGCTATTGTGACATCGGACACAACAGTTATAAAGCATATTTGCATCCATAGGCGGTGCCAGGTTAGCGAAAGAGGGAGGTAAAATATAGAACAAAATAACTTCCTGTAAACCTCCCCTTTTCAAGTCCCTGCCTGAGACCGCCTCTGCCGTGCAATATGTATTATAGTTCACTAAAATCAACTTATTTGCACTTGCTTCAATCACCTAAACCTATGTAACTCCTTTATACTTCAGGTAGTCGCCAAGAAGCCGTGAAGTTCGCAATTCCGTATTATCGCCAAATGTCGCCAAAAAAAAAACTCCCAAAACCGAGCCCTGGAACCGCCTCGGTTAAGGTTAGGAACTCCAAATTTTGACTATATGCGGAATTCAATTGTAGGAAAAGTCCTAAAATTGCATGGGTCTGCTCCTAGCCGTTCGGGAGATATCTGCGGAAGCCCTGAGGAGTGGGCAGAATCTGCTCCCCCTGGGTTAACCGATAAAAAGTTATTCACGAAAAACTTTTTGGGAAGAATGTCCTCGTGACCTTTGATGACCTATGGAGCCTAAATTATTGACCTGTACTTAAATTTTAGGACACTTGTGCGATTGCATTTTTCCAGAGCTTTCGATTGTTTTTCCAGTTCGTTCCTTGCTATCATGTTTCCGAGACATTTGGGGGTGTTCAAAGCGAAGTCCTTAAACTGGAAACTTTGCCTGTTATGACCTCTGGTGACCTCAATATTGACATGCGCCAAATAAATACCCGAAAAAAACTTCGAATTTCCGTGTCGAGTTTTCGAACGCCTTTTCCGCGTCTGTATAGCCCCTTTAGTTTTATAGTTAGAGGGAGTCATTTTGACCCCCCCCCCCCCCCCCCCCCCACACACCAGGGCGAAGGTGGCTCAAAGGCCCTGGGGCGCGGGTTAACTTGGTGTGAGAGGGTCTTTGACTGGTATAAGACGGTACTTTACAGGTCTAAGAGGGCCCTCGGTCGGTCTGCAAATGACAGCCTGTCTGAGGGTGTATTTCCAGGCCTGATCGGGACCTTGCTAAGCTTGATGAGACCTTGCCAGGTCTGAGAGGGTCATTGTCGGGCCTGAGGGCTCTATGTCGTCTTGAAAAGCCCTAGCCGGGTTTCAGAAGACCTTACGACGGTCTAAGAGGAACAGTGATCGGTCTTTGGGAGACCTATATGAGGGCCTACGAGAGCCTAAATCGGTATAAAGGGAGGTTCGCTAACATGCAGGCAAATATGGCATATGTTTTAAATATATATATATATATATATATATATTAATTTATAATTATGAAAAGCAAGCAGGGGCATCGCCACGACTTAAAAACTACTAGAAACACCTTGAGACATGTAGCCCCCCCCCCCCCTCTTTAGACACCGTGCCGGCAAGGGCGTCGCCACCTTCTGAATGTTGGGGGGGAGGGAGGGAGGGAGGGAGGGACAGGCATTTTGAAGTCGATTCTTTCCATGCAACGCCCATAGGCGTAATGTTAAAATCTGAAAATGTTTGGGGGGAAGTGCCCCCCCCCCCCCCGACGCCCATGCATGCCAGTGCTAATGCACATTTTTTCTCCATTATTATCCGCAGAGACCAAGACTGAACGATTCAATTAAATGGAGCGGCCGGGCCCGTGACAGAACAGCGGGCGACAGCGGGGCCCGTATCATAAGCGCGCGCGCGCCCTTCGTGCTACGCCTACATTGCTATGCGAGGCTGTACAACCAACGGTATAACAAGTACCCCTCTCATTACAATATATAATAACCCGCGCACTGCAGGGAGGGGTTGATTTCCGCCCCCCCCCCCCCCCTCAGGTTTTTCGAAGATAGCGAAAAAACGGCGGCGCACAGCGCCGCCGGGTTTTGATACACCTGTCAGGACATCAATTGCGCACACTTTGAAGAAGAAAAAATTTCCTCGGGTCATCTCCGGTCAGGTCACTAGACCAGGTCAAGACCACAACCTCCAAAAATGTTTGCAGTTGTGCCAAAGCCAGATATTTTCACCGATCAGTTTGAAACTTACAGGATGTCATGAGGGTATAAGCACAGTGGATATAAATAATATAAGTAGGTATAAGTACTTTCAATTCGTATATCTCGGAATTTTGATATCGGTGACTTAAGGTCAGGTCAATTTCGTAACCTCCCCATAATAAGTCAATGGGGAAATATACAAATGCTTCCTATTTCAAGGATATGCATGATATTAGTCCAATTACTTCTGGATGATGTTATTATAGGATATTCTTGATGATCCAAGTGTAATTTTTGTTAATTGACCCCTTTTTTTTTTTTTCTTTTTTTTTTTTTTTCTTTTTTTTTCTTTCTTTTTTTTCATCTTTTTCCCACCTAAGGGATAGTGTATTCATATCATAAGACATATTAATGGCATACATACAAACACATATACATTTGTGTTGTGCCTACATCTACACACACACAGTGCCGCTCTAACGCTGGCGCCCCGCCAGCGTCCGCCTGCTTCCGACCCCATCGGCCGAGCCGCCATCTCTCCGGCCTACCGCTAGCGGCGACAACATGCCAGCCGGCGGTAGCGGACTATCTAAGTACAACATCACCGTCACCGCCCCCGCAAAAAGGGGCGCGCCGCCACCGACCGCCGCCACCGGCCGACCCGCTGTCACCCTGGCCTACCGCCTGCGGCGACAACACGCCAGCCGGCGGCGGCGGCTAGCCGCGCCCCCCCCCCCCCCTCCCCCCTTATATAACGGTACCGCAATGCCTCAATATATCCCGTTCTAACGGAGACGACAACGCAAACTAACCGCCGAGCCACCCGCCGCGCCGAGTGCCGTCCGTCACTGGAACCACTATCCAATCGTTACATTGCCACTCTCGTCCATTATCAGTCCCCATTTTACTTTATGTCGTTCTATTGTCTTTTGTTGCTTTGCTATAATTAGTTCTGCTTGCGCATATCTTGAAACTAGCTGAGTTAGGCATGATAATTGCGGTTCATGAGTCGTATCATTAGTGTTTAGTTTAATAGTGACAATATACTGCTTTGTTAGCAGCAAAATGAGATTTACTATTGGTGGTGCTGTAGGATACCCAAGTAGCACCGATTCGTATACGTTAAAGTCACTCGGTAATTTGAATTTGTCTACTAGTTTATTAAGTATTTTTTTCCAAAACGGCTTGACGTCTGCACATTCATATAAGAAGTGTTTAAAGTCATCTACTTCGAAACATTTACGACACAGCGGACTCCCAATGACGCCTCTGGTACACAAATATTTCCTTGTAGGAATGTACCTGTTAATAATTCTGAAATGCAACGATTGAAGCCTCGTTGAAATCGTACACTTGTATGGTAACTCGTATATTTCCCGCCAGCATTGGGGGCGAACGCCATAATACGCCCATCGGGTTACGGCAGTTGGTTCATTGCTTTCGATTAAATTGTTATAAAAATGGCGACATTTGCATTTAGCAAGTTCAATATTTGTTTTGTTGGCCACCATCATGATCTCCGTCCGCTCCACTTGGCTCAATCTAACATTTTGGACTTCACGAATAATCGTTTTCCACTCTGTTGGTATGGCGCTCGTCACACCTTGTATCGTCAAAAAATGCGTTTTCATATTAGGATATTTCTGTCTGATCTTGTCAACACTCATTACATTACCATTGGGACAAACGATATCATCAACAATTTTAATGCCTGCTTGGTACATGCCTTTAACGAACGTTGGTTTATTATTTCGTTTAATATCGTCGCTGTGCCATAAACTCTGCGACCGAACTTGCTTCGCGTCGGTGATTGGACTCTCGCACATCCTTTGGAAGCTTGATATTATTTCCTTATAAAATCCCGGTATCCTTAATCCTTTCAGAAACACTTTACACTTTCTAATTTTAAGCAAATCCTTAACATCGAACTCTCCTAATCGAGACTGTAACATCAGGCACCAAGCGGCATCTGTACTTATGATAATGCGTTTAAGCCACGTTAATCTTAGAGCCGTATAAAAGTGTGTCACGTTAATCGCGTTCAATCCACCGTGACTTATACTCTGACATATAGTATGTTGCGATACTTTGGGTGGTCTCCCTCGCCATATAAATCTCATTATTAGGCTTTGAATTTCTTTTAATTCGACCTGTGCGATCGAGCTACATGCCGCTACGTAAACCATCTGCGAAGCCAGGAGTGCTTTAGTTACAACAATTCTAGCTTTAATTGTTAAACTTCTCTGAGACCATGAATTAATTGTGTTTTTTATCCTCTTAATCACTGGCGTAACGTTATCATCATTGCACGACTCTGATGCGCTGAACCAAACCCCCAGAATCTTCACCTTTGAAACCGCTTTGATGCCACACAAAGGTTCTCTCCTATCTCGAACTGAGCCCATCCACATTATGCTACATTTTTGTACGTTAAGCTCTAGTCCGGATATATTTTTGAACTCTGTTAATATCTCCATTACCCTATGGACAGATGATGGGCAACTCAGGAAGAAAGTGGTATCATCAGCGTATTGACTTAATTTTATCTCATGCTCGTTTACCTTCACCCCTTTGACAATATTTGACTCCCTGATTTTAATCGCAAGTATTTCAACAACCAAGTTAAATATCATCCCACTGAGGGGCGAGCCCTGAAATGTTCCGCGCGAACATGGAAACCAATCAGAGGTGAATCCGTTGTTTCTGACGGTCAATAGCGCATTATTGTACAGTAATCGGACCCAAGCTATAAAGCAAGGCCCGAAATTAAAAAGTTCCAAGACATATATAATAAAATCGTGCTCTACTGAGTCAAATGCGTTTCGGTAATCGATTGCCATCAATATGCCTTCAACATTATCTATTCGACAATATTCGATCACATCAGATATCAATCGAAGGTTCTCGCCTATATATCTTCCTTTGATAAACCCGGTTTGGTCAGTATGCACCAATTTATCAATTACACTGCTTAGCCTATTTGCGATCACTTTGGCTATTGTCTTATAAATCACGTCCAATAAACAAATGGGTCTTTTATTTTTTAGTTGCATCTGGTTGCCTTTCTTAGGAATTAAGGTTAGCATTCCTCTCCTATGTGAAATAAATAACTCTCCCTCTGTTCTAGCGTGGTTGAAATAGTTGACCATCAAGTCACCCATTTCTTCCCAAAAGAATGAAAAAAACTCGGCTGTAAATCCGGAAATCCCGGCAGCTTTGTTTCGCGCCATTTTGTCTAACGCATCTTTGCATTCTTGTTTAGTTATCGGGCCCTCACACATAAGCTTTTCGTTTTCAGATAAACGTGGAGCACTTTCACCTAACATGAAACCTTGGAAATTGCGGTCTTCCTTAAATTTTGATTCATATAATTTCTTGAAATGAACTTCGCATGCTTCTAGTATCTGTTTATTGCCTCTAATAATTTGCCCATCATCTGTTTGTACAGTAGTGATTGATTTTTGTGCGTTTTTTGTTTTACACAATCGTAAGAAATACTTAGTAGATTTTTCACCATCCTCCAACCATCCTGCTTGCGAGTGTAATATCGCTATCCTACCTCGTTTTTCTTTAAAATCGTCTAACGCTTTTTTAACTCTTTCGTATTCAGATAGCTGAGCATTAGTGGGCTTGTCTGCTACGATATGTTCTAATTCATTTGCTCTGTTGTACAGTTGATTTTCTTCTCTGCGAAGTTCACGTGCTAACCGTTTGCTACGCTGTGTCGTAAGAACCCTTATATTGCTCAACAGCATTTCTATTTTAACTCCTTTACTAATGACACCCGAGTAGACCTCTCGATTATTGTTTGCGCTTGCAATTTCTGCTCGAACTGTATTAACGTGGCTTATATCATTCAGTAGCGAATTATTGTACCGCCAAGTACCGGGACCTCGACGTTCATTACTTATCTGAATGTCGATAACCACAAAATTGTGATCGCTTAAAATGCCGGTATCTATTCTGGTTTCTGTCACATTGTTGGTTAAGAGATTAATACTAGTGAAAACATAATCAATGCGCGACTGCTGTGTAAGATTTGGTCTACGCCAAGTGTACCTGCGCACTGCAGGGTGCTGATAACGCCATGCATCCTCCAGTGAGAACTCAGTGAGGATGTCTTGCAGTTTCCTGCTCGCTCGTGTGCAATGGTAAGTGCTGTTGCCTGAATCCAATTTACTAAGCTTAATGTTAAAGTCTCCAGCAAGACACATGTTATTCGTTTCGTAGCAGGCCATCAGCTCTCGCACCTGATCTAGAAATGTACATTTATCATTCTGATTGTCTATCGATGGTCCATACACTCCCATGATAAATATTGCATCTCGCTCGGCTCTTGTCTCTACTTTCGCACAAATGACTCGTCCGTTTTCATTTCCATACAGCTTGCATGGAGTACAAGGAAAATTCACTGGAAATAGCATCGCTACACCACCTTGTCCCGACTCCGAACCATGTGCAAAGAAAATTTGTCCCCGCCATTCACATCTCCAGCTATACTCCATATTTGGTAGTGAATGGGTTTCTTGCAAAATAATGATGCTATGCTGATAGTTTATTCTAATGTGTCTGAATATAGAACGTCGCTTAACACGATTTCGAAGCCCGCGAACATTAAATGTTACAATCGATATGCGCTCTATTTCACTTTCATTGTTACTATGTTCGACCCTTACTGCAATGACTGACGATTGTGGCAACAGATAAGTTCGGCACTTCGGCGCGGCGCCCTACCCCAGCGGAGTAATACGTCCATCCCGTCCGAATAACATCCACTCTGTGTCGGTGGGCTGCCCGAATCCCCTCCCCTCCCCCTATACCCATAACTCCTGTTAGAAGTCCCGACTGCGCGCCTCAACACACTCACGCGCCAGTGAGCCCCCAGGTGACGACATTTTGTCTTTCACATATTATAATGATCTACACTTGTCGCTGAAAATTGACCCGCTTTGAGAGCTGTGACCATCCCGCGAGAGGCGGCGCCACACAACCGCCACCCGCCGCCGCGCGAGCGCACACATATAAATGCAGTCTATAATCCCGTGATCTGCCGACCACATTCCACACATTTTCGACAGTGACAATCACCACATTATGCACATCACCGTATACGGCGTACATCGCCCTAGTTGACGTTTGATTTAGCACACTGTATTGTGTGCTATTGAAGTCATGCTTCACTTACATGACCGCGCGGGTCAATACATAACTCAATGTTAAACTACAATTTTGGCAGACCGAGCTACGCACTAAACACAGTATATCACGTCGTACAAGACCGGGAGTCAAACATTATCTGAGCACCGCAAAGCTTAATATTACGTTACACTAACTCTCAGTAATCAGCATCGCCAACAAAACTAGACTGTATTGACCGCCGAGTTTACGAGGCTGCACGTTGTTTATTGAAAACAAGGGCTGCACGTTTAGTTATACGATTAGCAAATCATGTTACGTTGCCCCACACAAGTAACAAATGTATACTATGACTGCCCACATTGTACCACCTTGCACGCACCGTGCAACATGTCCAGACTCACGCGGCCGAAAGCTGGAGAAACTGCGCCGACCCGAACGGGGAAGACAGTTAGGCCGGGACCGGACCTGGGCCGTCCGTACCGGTCACCGGCCGCTGCCCCGGCCCACCGCCAGCCGACGGGATCGACGTGCCGGGAACCGCAGCCGAAGAAGCACCTGCCGTCCCCGCACCCGCATCACCAGAGTCCGCAGCCACCACGCCTCCAGAGGACCGCGGCGGAGCGCGCTCAGCCGCCGGGCGAGGCGCGAGCGGCGCCGGGCGAGGCGCGAACGGCGCAGCGACCGCGGCCGAAGCAGGCGTCCGCCGCGCCGAAGATGACGTCCGACCCGGGACCTGCCGCCGCGGATGGCGTGGCTGCGCTGGAACGCGACGCCCACCCAGGATCCTGCGCAGGCCGACCTCGTCCTGCACTCTGAGATTGGCGCCGCCCTTCTCCGTGCGGCACCAGACAACTCCCCGCCGACTGAAGACCGAGGCGATCATCCCGCCGTTTTCCGGCCGCCTGGCACGCAGCAACTCCTCATAGAGCAGCCGGTTTCTCGGTGTCAGCGACTCCGAGATGTATAACGGCGCCAGACGTCGACCGTCACGTCCGGGGTTACCACTGTGAAACCGCGCCAGCTCAAATCGTCCGTCGTACACTGTGTCCCTCAGCTGTCTCTTCACAAACTTACATATGACTTTTGCATCGTTCTGCAGTTTGTGCGCAGCTTGCAGATCTGCCTTTGTCATGTTTAGATCCGGCAGTCTTTCGTTCAACACTGACACCACCAGCTGCTCAATATCTGTGTTGCGCGGGTGTGCTGCAAATGCTTCACAGGTAAGGATGAGGGAGGACAAACGGCCGTTCAAATCCAGCTCCTCCAGTCTGATGTCCATCTCCTCATTGACCCTCACCTGCTGCTGCAGCTGCTCCGAAAGCTGCAGGATTTGTCCATCCTTATCCATGCACTCACTCTCGAGTATAGCCACCCTTCTGTCCATGCTGTCCAGTTTTGCTTCCAGGGTTTTTATAACGTTGGCGTTACCTTGGTCGATCAGACGTTTTATTTCAGCCAGGGTGGTTGCGTTCAGCTGTACCGGCTCCGGTGTTGGCTCGGCGCCAGCCGCCCGACCCCGACCCTGACCCGCCTCGGGTGGCGGCGGGCCGGTCGGTGACCTTGACTGCCGCGCGGCGGCCTGACGCTTTGCACGCTTTCCTTCGGCTTTGTGCACCATTTCGTGCAGCGAAAATTGCCTCTTGCGCCCACCGAACGTTCCACTGGCACTCTCCGAGCCTGAAGCCTGACAATCCGTGAACGTCGGATCGTCACCACTGTCAGTGTCCATCTCGAAGTGAGTACTCACTCTCCAGTCACCACTTGACGTCTCGTCGATCTTGACTCAGTGATGATAAAGTCCTTTTTGGTAGGTTTTGCCGTCACACTAATCGAATCACACGTTAACTGCTTTTCGCCAACTGCAAATTCGCCGCAGCACTGAGCACTGCCGTCACCCGGGCGCTCGGGCACGCACCGCTCACTCAGCCATGGCCGCACGGAGCCCACAGCGCAGCGTCCGACCCGGCCAAGGTCACGCGCCCAACTGTGTTAATTGACCCCTATTGGGTCATGCGAGGTCATGCAAGGTCACCATCACTTTTTTGTCAATAACTCCCGACATAATGAAGATAGAGAAGTAAAACAGACATCAATGTGTTTGTCTCGTCGAGACACGTCTTCCCATATGCAACATGCCCTACTTGGGTCACCACTTGACCATGACCTGAGGTCAAATTGTTAAGTTGACTTAACAAAGTCACCATATATATCATTCGAAGTGCCCTGCCAAGATAAACACAATGACGTAAACAGTTTTGCGTTATCTTTATTAAGTACAAAGTTAATTGAAGAAGAAAAAACGATTTAGCAAAACTGCATGTTTTCTTCTTTTTGACCTCTGAAGCCTCAAATATTGAAGAGATCAAATCTGAGGACATCTTAGCGATTGCAAATGTCACTGGCTGAAGTTTGCTTTTTCCGTTTGTTTCTAACTAGCATCATTTCTGAGATATATGGGAGTTTCTGGAGTGATGTCCTAAAACAGGAAAAAAACTGGAAAATTTGACCTTTGATGACCTCTGATGACCTCAATTTTGACCTGACCTAAAAGAACACTGAAATACTTTCGATAGAACATGTATGGAGCTATCAAATTCCTTTTCCGCTTCTCGCTACGTAACGTATTTTTAGAGATCTCAGGGGGGAGGCGGAAATCACCCCCCCCCCCCCCTTGCAGTTCGTGTTCGGCGCAAAGCCCCTGCAGTGCGCGAAATAAGACCCCTCCAAGGTCAGAGTCACGCTAAATTATAGCAGGCGGGTAGTGTATGGAAATTGGAATGCGAAACAAACAACATATCGCGTGCTTGTCTTTATGCGCTCGTATGAACATTTCTCATCCCAGACGTCAGAACACAGATAATGCTCTATTACGGGTGGGACGCGGACATTTGGTCCACGCACATGCCCGTCTTGCCATGCCATGCCAGCATGTCAAGGTCATTGGAATATTGCAGAAAGGTGCTCCTTGAAAGAAGAACACGAACCGGGCAGGCAAAAACGGCCAAAACGCTGACTGCACTGCGGCGAAGCGTAACGGCACGAAGCGTCTCTGATTGTGTCACATGAAGCCGTCACAGAGACTTGGAGTGGCTCGGGAGGTCTTCTGAAATGACAGAGCAGACAGTGCCGACATAATTTTATCATCCTATTTCCAGCTACGAGTTCTATGGCGGTGCGTGTATTTCGGGCTAACAGAAACCCGTCAATGGGAAATTAAAATCATCGAAGTTTTGGACCATTGCAGAAACAATACTTAACATCTATATGCGAAATTCATCGTCCCACACTAACACATAATGTAGAACTTAGAACACATGACCACATGCTGACTAGACTTTGGTTTGGTTAGGGATAAGGCCGCTTCGGTCTACTTGGACCATTGCGCAGCCATGGGATGAAGGAGAAGGGGTAAAGTGGGTCAAAATGGACGCCGACCGGGCAACCGCCCATGGACAGGCCCTTCCCCGCAGCGCGAAGCTGCGAGGAGAACCCACGCCATGCAGACGGCCACCACTCCCGGGGGGCAGCTCGAGGCCACCACATGCCCGGTGGCCAGCGACCACCAGACCCGGGGTACGTGGGCGTGACAAAGGATTGAGGATCGGCAGTCGGGGGGATCAAAAGGGATCTGCTGACTAGACAAAAACAAAATACTTATCATCTCTGAAACATTCCCGTCGACGCATGACGTCACGCAAAAACAGGTGACGTCACAGCCGTGTCAATGCTGCGCGTGTTGCGTGCCGGGTCAGTCTCCCGTGAAGAGGATACCAGACCATACTCGGCTCTGAGAGACCGCGGCAGGCGACAGTGGCGGGTCAGAGGTCACCAGACCATACCTCGGCTCCGAGAGACCGCAGCAGACGGCAGGTCAGAGGTCACCAGACCATACCTCGGCTCTGAGAGACCGCGGCAAAGGCAGGTCAGAGGTCACCAGACCATACCTCGGCTCTGAGAGACCGCAGCAGACGGCAGGTCAGAGGTCACCAGACCATACCTCGGCTCTGAGAGACCGCGGCAGGCGGCAGGTCAGAGGTCTCCAGACCATACCTCGGCTCTGAGAGACCGCGGCAGAGGCGGATCAGAGGTCACCAGACCATACCTCGGCTCTGAGAGACCGCAGCAGAGGCAGGTCAGAGGTCACCAGACCATACCTCGGCTCTGAGAGACCACGGCAGAGGCGGGTCAGAGGTCACCAGACCATACCTCGGCTCTGAGAGACCGCGGCAGAGGCGGGTCAGAGGTCAACAGACCATACCTCGGCTCTGAGAGACCGCGGCAGGCGGCAGAGGCAGGTCAGAGGTCACCAGACCATACCTCGGCTCTGAGAGACCGCGGCAGGCGGCAGAGGCGGGTCAGAGGTCACCAGACCATACCTCGGCTCTGAGAGACCGCAGCAGACGGCAGGTCAGAGGTCTCCAGACCATACCTCGGCTCTGAGAGACCGCGGCAGGCGACAGTGGCAGGTCAGAGGTCACCAGACCATACCTCGGCTCTGAGAGACCGCGGCAGGCGGCAGAGGCGGGTCAGAGGTCACCAGATCATGCCTCGGCTCTGAGAGACCGCGGCAGAGGCAGGTCAGAGGTCACCAGACCATACCTCGGCTCTGAGAGACCGCGGCAGGCGGCAGAGGCGGATCAGAGGTCAACAGACCATGCCTCGGTTCTGAGAGACCGCAGCAGACGGCAGGTCAGAGGTCTCCAGACCATACCTCGGCTCTGAGAGACCGCGGCAGAGGCGGATCAGAGGTCAACAGACCATACCTCGGCTCTGAGAGACCGCGGCAGAGGCGGATCAGAGGTCAACAGACCATACCTCGGCTCTGAGAGACCGCGGCAGAGGCGGATCAGAGGTCACCAGACCATACCTCGGCTCTGAGAGACCGCGGCAGGCGGCAGGTCAGAGGTCACCCGACCATACCTCGGCTCTGAGAGACCGCGACAAAGGCGGGTCAGGTCACCAGACCATACCTCGGCTCTGAGAGACCGCGGCAGGCGGCAGAGGCGGGTCAGAGGTCCCCAGACCATACCTCGGCTCTGAGAGACCGCGGCAGGCGGCAGAGGCGGGTCAGAGGTCTCCAGACCATACCTCGGCTCTGAGAGACCGCGGCAGAGGCGGATCAGAGGTCTCCAGACCATACCTCGGCTCTGAGAGACGGCAGGCGACAAAGGTGGGTCAGAGGTCAACAGACCATACCTCGGCTCTGCGAGACCGCGGCAGGCGACAGTGGCGGGCCAGAGGTCACCAGACCATACCTCGGCTCTGAGAGACCGCGGCAGACGGCAGGTCAGAGGTCACCAGACCATACCTCGGCTCTGAGAGACCGCAGCAGAGGCGGATCAGAGGTCTCCAGACCATACCTCGGCTCTGAGAGACCGCGGCAGGCGGCAGAGGCGGATCAGAGGTCACCAGACCATACCTCGGCTCTGAGAGACCGCGGCAGGCGGCAGAGGCGGACCAGAGGTCAACAGACCATACCTCGGCTCTGAGAGACAGCAGCAGAGGCGGGTCAGAGGTCAACAGACCATACCTCGGCTCTGAAAGACCGCGGAAGGCGGCAGGTCAGAGGTCACCAGACCATACCTCGGCTCTGAGAGAGCAGCAGAGGCGGATCAGAGGTCAACAGACCATACCTCGGCTCTGAGAGACAGCAGCAGAGGCGGGTCAGAGGTCAACAGACCATACCACGGCTCTGAGAGACCGCGGCAGGCGGCAGAGGCGGGTCAGAGGTCACCAGACCATACCTCGGCTCTGAGAGACCGCAGCAGACGGCAGGTCAGAGGTCACCAGACCATACCTCGGCTCTGAGAGACCGCGGCAGGTGGCAGAGGCAGGTCAGAGGTCACCAGACCATACCTCGGCTCTGAGAGACCGCGGCAGAGGCAGGTCAGAGGTCACCAGACCATACCTCGGCTCTGAGAGACCGCAGCAGAGGCAGGTCAGAGGTCACCAGACCATACCTCGGCTCTGAGAGACCGCGGCAGGCGGCAGAGGCGGGTCAGAGGTCACCAGACCATACCTCGGCTCTGAGAGACCGCGGCAGACGGCAGGTCAGAGGTCACCAGACCATACCTCGGCTCTGAGAGACGGCGGCAGGCGGCAGAGGCAGGTCAGAGGTCACCAGACCATACCTCGGCTCTGAGAGACCGCGGCAGGCGGCAGGTCAGAGGTCACCAGACCATACCTCGGCTCTGAGAGACCGCAGCAGGCGGCAGGTCAGAGGTCACCAGACCATACCTCGGCTCTGAGAAACCGCGGCAGGCGGCAGAGGCAGGTCAGAGGTCACCAGACCATACCTCGGCTCTGAGAGACCGCGGCAGAGGCGGGTCAGAGGTCACCAGACCATACCTCGGCTCTGAGAGACCGCGGCAGAGGCGGGTCAGAGGTCAACAGACCATACCTCGGCTCTGAGAGACCGCAGCAGAAGCGGATCAGAGGTCACCAGACCATACCTCGGCTCTGAGAGACCGCGGCAGGCGGCAGAGGCGGATCAGAGGTCAACAGACCATACCTCGGCTCTGAGAGACAGCAGCAGAGGCGGATTAGAGGTCACCAGACCATACCTCGGCTCTGAGATACCGCGGCAGGCGGCAGAGGCGGATCAGAGGTCAACAGACCATACCTCGGCTCTGAGAGACCGCGGCAGGCGGCAGAGGCAGGTCAGAGGTCACCAGACCATACCTCGGCTCTGAGAGACCGCAGCAGACGGCAGAGGCAGGTCAGAGGTCACCAGACCATACCTCGGCTCTGAGAGACCGCGGCAGGCGACAAAGGCGGGTCAGAGGTCACCAGACCATACCTCGGCTCTGAGAGACCGCAGCAGAGGCGGATCAGAGGTCAACAGACCATACCTCGGCTCTGAGAGACCGCGGCAGAGGCAGGTCAGAGGTCAACAGACCATACCTCGGCTCTGAGAGACCGCGGCAGGCGGCAGAGGCGGGTCAGAGGTCTCCAGACCATACCTCGGCTCTGAGAGACCGCGGCAGGCGGCAGAGGCGGGTCAGAGGGCGGCGGTGGTGGACAGAGGGTGGGGAGCGCAGTGGAGGAGCTGGGAAGGTAGGTGGGTGTTGGTCAGAGGGTGGCGGTGGTAGACAGAGGGTGGGGAGCGCAGTGGAGGAGCTGGGAAGGTAGGTGGGTGTTGGTCAGAGGGAGGCGGTGGTGGACAGAGGGTGGGGAGCGCAGTGGAGGAGCTGGGAAGGTAGGTGGGTGTTGGTCAGAGGGTGGTGGACAGAGGGTGGGGAGCGCAGTGGAGGAGCTGGGAAGGTAGGTGGGTGTTGGTCAGAGGGTGGGGAGCGCAGTGGCGGAGCTGGGAAGGTAGGTGGGTGTTGGTCAGAGGGTGGTGGACAGATGGTGGGGAGCGCAGTGGAGGAGCTGAGAAGGTAGGTGGGTGTTGGTCAGAGGGTGGTGGACAGAGGGTGGGAAACGCAGTGGAGGAGCTGGGAAGGTAGGTGGGTGTGGGTCAGGGGGCGGCAGTGATGGACAGAGGGTTGGGAGCGCAGTGGCGGAGCTGGGAAGGTAGGTGGGTGTTGGTCAGAGGGTGGTGGACAAATGGTGGGGAGCGCAGTGGAGGAGCTGAGAAGGTAGGTGGGTGTTGGTCAGAGGGTGGGGAGCGCAGTGGCGGAGCTGGGAAGGTAGGTGGGTGTTGGTCAGAGGGTGGCGGTGGTGGACAGATGGTGGGGAGCGCAGTGGAGGAGCTGAGAAGGTAGGTGGGTGTTGGTCAGAGGGTGGTGGACAGAGGGTGGGGAGCGCAGTGGAGGAGCTGGGAAGGTAGGTGGGTGTTGGTCAGATGGTGGGGAGCGCAGTGGAGGAGCTGGGAAGATAGGTGGGTGTTGGTCAGAGGGTGGTGGACAGAGGATGGGGAGCGCAGTGGAGGAGCTGGGAAGGTAGGTGGGTGTTGGTCAGATGGTGGGGAGCGCAGTGGAGGAGCTGGGAAGGAAGGTGGGTGTTGGTCAGAGGGTGGTGGACAGAGGGTGGGGAGCGCAGTGGAGGAGCTGGGAAGGTAGGTGGGTGTTGGTCAGAGGGTGGTGGACAGAGGGTGGGGAGCGCAGTGGCGGAGCTGGGAAGGTAGGTGGGTGTTGGTCAGATGGTGGCGGTGGTGGACAGAGGGTGGGGAGCGCAGTGGAGGAGCTGAGAAGGTAGGTGGGTGTTGGTCAGAGGGCGGCGGTGGTGGACAGAGGGTGGGGAGCGCAGTGGAGGAGCTTGGAAGGTAGGTGGGTGTTGGTCAGAGGGTGGTGGACAGAGGGTGGGGAGCGCAGTGGAGGAGCTGGGAAGGTAGGTGGGTATTGGTCAGAGGGTGGTGGACAGAGGGTGGGGAGCGCAGTGGAGGAGCTGGGAAGGTAGGTGGGTGTTGGTCAGAGGGCGGCGGTGGTGGACAGAGGGTGGGGAGCGCAGTGGAGGAGCTGGGAAGGTAGGTGGGTGTTGGTCAGAGGGTGGTGGACAGAGGGTGGGGAGCGCAGTGGAGGAGCTGGGAAGGTAGGTGGGTGTTGGTCAGAGGGTGGGGAGCGCAGTGGAGGAGCTGGGAAGGTAGGTGGGTGTTGTTCAGAGGGTGGCGGTGGTAGACGGAGGGTGGTGAGCGCAGTGGAGGAGCTGGTAAGGTAGGTGGGTGTTGGTCAAAGGGTGGTGGTGGTGGACAGAGGGTGGGGAGCGCAGTGGCGGAGCTGGGAAGGTAGGTGGGTGTTGGTCAGAGGGTGGTGGACAGAGGGTGGGGAGCGCAGTGGAGGAGCTGGGAAGGTAGGTGGGTGTTGGTCAGAGGGTGGTGGACAGAGGGTGGGGAGCGCAGTGGAGGAGCTGGGAAGGTAGGTGGGTGTTGTTCAGAGGGTGGCGGTGGTAGACAGAGGGTGGTGAGCGCAGTGGAGGAGCTGGTAAGGTAGGTGGGTGTTGGTCAAAGGGTGGTGGTGGTGGACAGAGGGTGGGGAGCGCAGTGGCGGAGCTGGGAAGGTAGGTGCTATGACTTGGCGGCTGCCCGGAAATTGAGGTGTGAAATTTAAAAAGAAAGTTAAGGGGGGACCCCCCCCCCTATGGCGGCCGAACCCCCCCCCCCCCCCCCCCCCCCGCCAACACACTTTTTTATGGCGGAAGCTGATTATAGTTTCCATGTAACTCCTATTAAAATCAAGGTTGGAATATTAAAAATTCGACGTGGCAGGGGCGTAGCTTCTCCAGAAAAGTTGTGTGTGTGTGGGGGGGGGGGGGGCTGAGCTGAGAAAAACACTTAAAGTACCACCAAAATCCACCAAAATACATATTTCTCCCCGGATTTGACCCACTTCCTTGCCCAAGTTCGGGTGGCTGAAGCCAAGTGTGTGTGTGTGGGGGGGGGGGGGGGGCTGAAGCCCCATCGACTGAATAGGATCCTGCACCCCTGCGACGTGAAAATGGGCTCAGTCAGTTACGGATGAAATTTCCTGCATTTTCCCTTCGACACACCGCTGCTCTGAAAGGAAAAGAAGGACATTTCACCCGTAACATGCAGGGGCGTCGCCGACGGGAAGGTCGGGGGAATGTACCCCGACCCCCCACTCTCAAAAGGAGGGGTTGTTGACATGCCCCTCCCCCCCCCTACACACACACACCACTTTTTTGGGGGGGGGAAGTTAAAGGGAAATAATGACTTTTTTATTTTGTTAGCAACAATTTATTTGGCTACCGTTATCACTGTTATGGTATTAAAATGATCTAAATTTAAGAATTAAATAAAATTATTCCCTAATTCAAAGTTGGAAGTTTGGGAAATTCATGATCGGTATTTTCCCTCCACTATTTGAAAGCGACACATCTGGCGCTTTTGTATCAATCTGTTCAACGTTGTTGAATAGGCACTTCGAAACAAATCGACGACACTAAATAGGTCGTCGTCGTCGTGCATCGATGAGCTTCCGATTGAATTGCCAGTTTTTGTATTGTTTGGTAATGGTAAAGGATGGGTGGGCATATAATCACAACAAGCAGAACGCAAAATATATTTTCCACACCATTGCGTAAAAATGCAATACGGGAAAAGCACGGAGTTTGATGGAAACCGAAAAGTAACTTGCAAGTACCGGTCGTTAAAAGTGTGAAACGCTTATCGGTAGGAAACCTACTCCTACTCTCAGAAGGAGGGGTGGTTGACCCCCCCCCCCCCCCACACACACACACACACACACACCCACACCATTTTTGCGGGGGAAGTTAACAATTTATCGTAAAAGTTGCCTTTGCAGCAGTCAAAGTTCAGCTATCCACAGCCAAAAAGTGGAAATTTCGCGCCGCTTCGCGGCATGCCATAAGTTTCGCAATTGCTTATGCAAATTTGGAAAATGAGAAAATGAATTCCAACAGGACCTTTCATAAAATATTAACTTTCAAGCGGGCTACATGTTTAGCTGGTCCGCCGATTTCCGGAAAAGGTGACGCGAACGCAAAGACGCGGACATCGGCACCACCGCACCCGGAAGCTGCTTCAGCGGTGCCCAGCTTGCTGGACCGAAGAGCTAATAGTGGGGACCAGGCCAGGACCATCTCCCCAAGACATCTCCTAACAGGCTCCTCCAGATCCACAGGGACCATTTTTGCGCGGAAAAGTCGTTTTGACCCTTGCTGCTTTCAAACCATTTGCACAGTTGCTTGTTACAGTTTGGTTCATATGTATAGTTATTATCATCATATGTACTATTGAGCGCTGACTGCCACGGGTCATCGTGATTTACTATCCGAGGCTAATGTATATGAAAAACTGCCTTCATTTCAATATTTTTCATCATACTGAGATGTGTGACCAGAAAAAGGGGTTACCTGGGGCTGAGGCTTGGCTCCACACACGGTCTGGTTCCAATATTAAAATTTAGTTTTCCACGACCTAAAATTAACATTTTCACGCCGCTTTGCGGCGTCACATCGGTGGTCATCATCATAACGAAACCATCGTCATTGTATTCGGTTCTTCGTAACGCTGAATTGAATTTATATCATTTTTTAGCTTCTTATCCTATACATGGCCCACCGCCTACATCTCTGGGTTTTATCAGGAAAACCCGTTAAAAAAAATCGCGCCCTTGACGGCGCTAAATAACAAGTACCTACTATAACATGAAAATCCACATAAAAGAAATGCTGCAAAGGCTTAACCCTATTTGTAACAGGATCCTGGCTACCCCTATTTGTAACAGGGGGGGTCGGATTCCGCCCCCCGGAGATCTCGAGATCTACCCGTCCGATTTTCACAAATCAAATGACAATATTTCCCTCAACACAATCTACATTTCTAAAAAATAAATAAAAATCCGAAATTTTTGATAGGGGGCAACAGGGGGGGGGACTACAAGTTTTGGAGGTATTTGTGATCAAACACAGCTGTCATGTTTATCAACCGATTTTAACGTAACTAATAAGGATCGATAGGGAATTAATTGGAAATTAATATGTGGCGGTGACTTTTGAAAATGCAAAAATAATAGGCGTGTGCAGGTCACTAAATATGGGGTGAAGTAAATGCGTAATACAACCATTTTTTGATGTTTTTTTTATAAATGAAACGGTGTGTTATTGTGACACTAGACAAAACAGTTATTCAACTTTTTGCCATTGGCGTTACAAGGTCGGTGAAAAAGGGAGGTAAAATAGGAAAGCAAATAGTAACCGCAGGCAAGTTGCTACCCAGCACTATAAATAAGTTACTGCTCGTAGATAATTCCTTTTTGCATGTTTTACTTCATCATAGGTGTATCCAGGATCCAAACTGGTGAGGCGTAAGACCTTTTGATAGGCATAGTATCCGATATTATGATACTAACTAGTCAACAGTGACTATTTCACCTACAACTTCAATTCACATTGCTTACCCCCCCCCCCCCCTTTACCCTACCTGGACTCGCCTATTATCTTATAATCGTTCGTAGAGTACCCTGTGGTGCATGTTTTATCCGAAAATTGTCGTATGTCATGTCCTTGTAGGTCCATGCATCTTAGTTTCCTTGCAATAATATGACTCCCTTTCTTCCATTCCTGAGCGCGCCTCTGCAAAAAAATGACTTAATTTCCTCTCCTGGCCTCATATGTGCATATATCATTATAAACTAACCTTCTATTGCGCCGTTATCGCTAGCATATCGTCATCACCATACCGGTCACCCCCCTTGTCATGTGCCTGAACACGCCCCTGCAACTCTGTATGTAATAAATTATGCAAATAATGGAATATAATAATAATGGAAGGTGAAGCTATCTTTTACATCTTGATAGCTATAAATGCCCCTTACATCGCTCTATTGCTTCCCGCCAAGCATTTAATACTTCCTGGACCCCCCCCCCCCCTTGTAAGCCCCTGAAACCGCCTCTGCCATGCAACTTTTATGATATTTCATTAACATCAACTAATTTTCACTTTTTGCAATCACCGTAAACGGTTGTAACTACTTCATACTTGATGCAGTTACGAAGAAACCGTGAAGATCGCATTTTCGTATTATCGCCAAATGTCGCCGCAGGACCCTTTCAAAAACGTGCTTTGGAACCGCCTCTGTTCAGGTTAAGAACGCAAAATTTTGACTCCAAATACGGAATTCAATTCTAGGAAAAGTCCCAACATTTCATGGGTCTGGTCATAGCCGTTCGGGAGATATTTGCGAAAAACATGAGGGGGAGGCGGAATCCGCCCCCCCCCCCCTGTTACAAATAGGGTTAAATACACGCACAAAATGGGTTGTACATTTTTTTCGTCATTTCAGCCGACCCCCCCACTCAAAAATTATCGGCGACGCCACTGATTGCAGTTTGTGGTTTTCACTGTTTTGAGTGTTATAACATTTCAGAAACTGCATAATGAATGATTTATAATATTGTGGCATTTCGAATAACAAAACATCCAAAACATGTCGTCTTTCGGAAAACAAATCTGATCAGCGGTATACAGCTACCGCAGCATTGTCATTACCGTCTAAGCCTACATACCCCAGAAAAATCAACACGCTCCAATAGTTTTTGTAACATGAAAATTACCCTATTGAGTGTATTCATGCATTCATTCATTCATACGTAAGTAGTCCAATATTTAACCCATTTGTCGATATTTTCGCATAAAATCAGCTTTAAGTTCGTAAACTCGACGATTCAGCCTGAAAACAGGCCTGGGTCGTCCGGCCACAACCCGTGCCTCCAGCCTTATTGAAGTGTCCTGATGACTGCTGCTCTACAGCGAATATCCACAACCCGTGAATCCAGCCTTATTGAAGTGTCCTGATGACTGCTGCTCCACAGCGAGTATCACGGCCACAACCCGTGCCTCCAGCCTTATTGAAGTGGCCTGATGACTGCTGCTCCACAGCGAATATCACTTCTGCAATGTGTCTGTCGATCTGGCTGCTGGTATCTGCCGCCGTCCTGTCCGGCGGTCTGGGCTCTCTGTTACCCAGCCTAGCTTTGGAGAGCAGACACCACTCTGTCCAGTACCAGCTTCACCATCAGAATCAGCCACAGAACCACCACCACCACCAGCAACAGCAGCAGCAGCACCACCACCACCGCCGCTACCACCACCACCAGCAGCAGCAGCAGCAGCAGCAGCAGCAGCAGCAGTACCACCACCACCACTACCACCACCAGCAGCAGCAGCAGCAGCAGCAGCAGCGGCAGCAGCACCAGCAGTAGCAGCAGCGGCTGTGACGACACCAGCGCAGTCCGACAGGGTGATCGAAACACTCCCCGCTCTAACCCACTGAGGTAGAGCGAGATCCGTTCTACCAGCCCACTGTGTCGTGCAGGTGAGTGCTGGATGAACGGGAGATGAATGTCATTCATTCATTCATTCATGCTTCATTCATTCATGCTTCATTCATGCATGCTTCATTCATTCATGCTTCATTCATTCATGCTTCATTCATTCATGCTTCATTCATTCATGCTTCATTCATTCATGCTTCATTCATTCATGCTTCATTCATGCTTCATTCATGCATGCATTCCTTCATGCATGCATTCATTCATGCATGCATTCATTCATTTATTCATTCATGCATTCATTCATGCATTCATTTATTCCTTGATTAATTCCTTCAACATGCATTCATTCATTCATGCATTCATGCATTCATGCATTCATGCATTCATTCATTCATGCATGCATTCATTCATTCATTCATTCATTCATTCATTCATGCATTCATGCATTAATTCATGCATTCATGCATTAATTCATGCATTCATTCATTCATGCATTCATGCATTCATTCATTCATTCATGCATTCATTCATTCATGCATTCATTCATTCATGCATTCATTCATTCATGCATTCATTCATTCGCTGCTCGTTTATTCATTCATTAATCGGAATAATCCATATCGTTTACTGTTATCGGTTCGAGGAAAATTCTTTCTGCGGGATGAAGGTGCGTTTGACGTTGACGTAGTTTAACGCCTCACGGACGTGGCTTACAATTTCGTCTATTGGCGGTGTCAGTCGGAGGCTGGCGACTGTCTATCGTTATAAAATCCGTTATGTGTCGCATTTTTAGGCTTCATGAAGTGTCGGTAAATATGATCAATGATCGTGCCTTATGAAATAATGTTTCATAATTCAACAAACATAAGTTATTTCACATTTGCATTATCCAATTTAACTTCAAAAAGCATACGTGCATTGTGAAATCCATAGTTATTTGACAAACCAATTGTGAGCGCCATGTTTTCGCACCTGCAGGTACTTTTGTCCGCGTCCTGACTATCATCTCTACCTGCCGAAACATTAGTACTACTGCTGCCTGTCAAACACCTCTGGCGCCACACACAGTGAGTAGATGGTGGGCTGGAGAAGGATACGAGGGCAGCAGAACACCCCTGGCGCCACACACAGTGAGCAGAAGGTCTGCTGGAGAAGGAGACGAGGGCAGCAGAACACCCCTGGCGCCACACACAGTGAGTAGAAGGTGAACTGGAGAAGGATACGAGGACAGCAGAACACCCCTGGCGCCACACACAGTGAGTAGAAGGTGGACTGGAAAAGGAGACGAGGGCAGCAGAACACCCCTGGCGCCACACACAGTGAGTAGAAGGTGGACTAGAAGGAGACGAGGGCAGCAGAACACCCCTGGCGCCACACACAGTGAGTAGAAGGTCTGCTGGAGAAGGATACGAGGGCAGTAGAACACCCCTGGCGCCACACACAGTGAGTAGAAGGTGGGCTGGAGAAGGAGACGAGGGCAGCAGAACACCCCTGGCGCCACACACAGTGAGTAGAGGGTGGACTGGAGAAGGAGACGAGGACAGCAGAACACCCCTGGCGCCACACACAGTGAGTAGAAGGTCTGCTGGAGAAGGATACGAGGGCAGTAGAACACCCCTGGCGCCACACACAGTGAGTAGAAGGTGGACTGGAAAAGGAGACGAGGGCAGCAGAACACCCCTGGCGCCACACACAGTGAGTAGAAGGTGGACTGGAGAAGGAGACGAGGGCAGCAGAACACCCCTGGCGCCACACACAGTGAGTAGAAGGTCTGCTGGAGAAGGAGACGAGGGCAGCAGAACACCCCTGGCGCCACACACAGTGAGTAGAGGGTGGACTGGAGAAGGATACGAGGGCAGCAGAACACCCCTGGCGCCACACACAGTGAGTAGAAGGTGGACTGGAGAAGGAGACGAGGGCAGTAGAACACCCCTGGCGCCACACACAGTGAGTAGAAGGTCTGCTGGAGAAGGAGACGAGGACAGCAGAACACCTCTGGCGCCACACACAGTGAGTAGAAGGTGGGCTGGAGAAGGATACGAGGGCAGCAGAACACCCCTGGCGCCACACACAGTGAGTAGAGGGTGAACTGGAGAAGGATACGAGGGCAGCAGAACACCCCTGGCGCCACACACAGTGAGTAGAAGGTCTGCTGGAGAAGGAGACGAGGGCAGCAGAACACCCCTGGCGCCACACACATTGAGTAGAAGGTGGGCTGGTGAAGGAGACGAGGGCAGCAGAACACCCCTGGCGCCACACACAGCGAGTAGAGGGTGGGCTGGAGAAGGATACGAGGGCAGCAGAACACCCCTGGCGCCACACACAGTGAGTAGAAGGTGGACTGGAGAAGGAGACGAGGACAGCAGAACACCCCAGGCGCCACACACAGTGTGTAGAAGGTCTGCTGGAGAAGGAGACGTGGGCAGCAGAACACCCCTGGCGCCACACACAGTGAGTAGAGGGTGGACTGGAGAAGGAGACGAGGGCAGCAGAAACTAGGTTAGTAAAACTGAAGGTTTGTGAATTGCAATGAACGATGTTCAATGAGCGCATACTAATCAATCGAACACAAACATACGTGATGCAATGTTGCGCATCACGTATGTTTGCGCATCACGTATGTAATGCATCACGTATGTTTGTGCACAAACACAAACATACGTGATGCATACTTTCGTATCAGTCGATGACTCGACAGAGCGTCGGAGTCCATTTATCCTTCAATCAGACAAGGTAGTTTGAGGTCGGTTTGATGATTAGTATGTGTCCCTGATCAGACGTTCTTGATGACGTCACACACTCAGATTCGACGACAGACGGTCTTAAGCTTATTCAACTAGGTATATTGCAGACCGATTATATTCCATTTGCTACTATAATGCGTTATATTGTCAAAATCGTGAATATGACGCATAGTAGCCGACCAGATACTCTTCTTTGTCTACTGGTCTGACATACATGTACTGCATACATTATAACTTCAGAGCACCTTCTAAAAATGTCGCTAAGACTCTTCGCTTACCTGTCTTCGTGTGATCGGATGGCAGTCAACGCACAGTGCGCTCTCACCACCACCGCCCGTGTCTGAGTCCGCCTCTGTCCCCCAGTGGAGTGTCCTGCTCAGTCGGGACACTGCCCGTCACGTGACCCCGCGACCTCGGAGGTGACCCGGAGGTGACCCCAGAGGTCACCGCGCTGCTGACCTGCTGGTACGACTCGCAGTGCCCCTCCCACCGTGACCTCTGCTGTTACGACGTCTGTCAGTGCCGTAATGTATGTAAGTGGGCCACGCTGTCGTATGTCCCAACTTCGCCGTAATGTCTGTAAGAGGGCCACTCTGTCGTATGTCCCAACATCGCCGTAATGTATGTAAGTGGGCCACGCTGTCGTATGTCCAAACATCGCCGTAATGTCTGTAAGTGGGCCATGCTGTCGTATGTCCCAACATCGCCGTAATGTCTGTAAGTGGGCCACGCTGTCGTATGTCCCAACATCGCCGTAATGTCTGTAAGTGGGCCATGCTGTCGTATGTCCCAACATCGCCGTAATGTCTGTAAGTGGGCCACGCTGTCGTATGTCCCAACATCGCCGTAATGTCTGTAAGAGGGCCACGATGTCGTATGTCCCAACATCGCCGTAATGTATGTAAGTGAGCCATGCTGTCATATGTTCCAACATCGCCGTAATGTATGTAAGTGGGCCATACTGTCGTATGTCCCAACATCGCCGTAATGTATGTAAGCGGGCCACGCTGTCGTATGTCCCAACATCGCCGTAATGTCTAAGTGGGCCATGATGTCGTATGTCCCAACATCGCCGTAATGTATGTAAATCAGGGGTCAAAAATAACGCCAACTCGACAACGTCGTTAGTAGCAATTCAGCGTTACACCAAACGAAGATTTGTAGCAAAACTGGCCCATGGCAAGACATAAAAATTGCACTATCATTACTGCGGTATATGCTTGAATGAGTCACTTTCTGTTTGTTGTAGATCCTGTACACTTATGGGGCTGTTTTGTATATTCACGGCTGGTTGATCTCTGTTTTCTGGAGATATTTTGAAAGTAATATGTTGCTAGCGAGAAATGGGAAAAATATCACCATAAGTGGGCAAATGTCACAAGTTTCTCGCAAGATCTAGAGACTAAACGTACCTTTTAAGGAAATCTACACCTACCAGAGATAGAGAATTTTGTAGCAAAAAATGCCAACATGAATCGACAGAGAGTGATACAGGTTGTATATTTTTGTATCACGCATAATACGAATAAAGGACATCAAATTGTACTTCAAAATATTCCAATATCTTTTAATAAAATTATTTCAAAGTTATTATCAGGCCATATTTAACCAAATGAATGTAACTCAATGAAGCGTAAAGACTTCCAGAGTCTGCTTTTTATGGTACCCCATCACTATAAGTTCAAGGTTTCCGAATGGTGACAAAGCCCTCCTTTGACATTTTGGTCTCGCGCTGGTTGGTGGTGTCTCTGTTGCGATAAGATCGATTTTTGGTGCTCCAAGGATCTGTGTTGTTTATCATGAGTAAAGTAAAGAAGGCTAAGTTAACAAACTCTAGAATGGAGATTTTGTGCGGATATCTCACCAAGGATGGAGCTGAGTGTAGTTTTTCATGCCTAAATTATCATCGTCCTCGGCTGCTGAAACACACAAAGAAACATCATCCTGCGGAGTCGGATGTTCTCCTACGTGGTTCTGCTGCCTGGGTAAGTGTTCAGTTATTTGTATTGCGCTAGGGACTAGGGAGCGCTCCCCGGCCGCTCCATAGTATTATTCGTATTTTTCCGGAAGTAGGCAGCGTGACTGTGAAAAACTGTGCTGACGTGGAGACGGGAACGTTTGGGACACATTTAGCGCCTACCTCGAAAACTGTAAGTGCGGAATTAGCCTAATATCGCTCAACAACTTTGATTTTTCTGACAGACCTCGTCGCGCCAGTGACTGTCCTTGTAGTGCCTGTGATGCCATTTATGAAGAGAGGCCACTCTCAAGTCATCGACAAAACTCCAAATTGAACGAATTTTACGTAACCGTCGTCTGATTCCCGACTTTCTGGACCGTTTTCAAGAAATAAGCAAAATACTCAAAACTATTTCTTCAGCGCATGAGCGCTGCGATGGGCGCATGCACATCGACATCAATCTGCCGACACCCCGTCTCCCCCGTCCCCAATGTCGGCCCGCGCCGCTGCTCGGCACCGGCCCGAATCACCCTCCGTCGAGCCAGGCGCGTAGCCAGGATTTTTATTGGGGGTGGGGCACGTCGGTGGTAGAATCAAATTTAGCTCCTCAACCATATGTTGTTGACCGGAGGGGGGGGGGGGGGGGGAGGGAGCCGGGTCGTCAGAGAATCTAATTTTATTTAGTGTAAATTTGTTTTGCTCAGAGGGGGAGGGGCATGGCTCCCGTGCCCCCCCCCCCCCCTAGCTACGTCCCTGCGTCGAGCCGGGTCCGTCGGTCGCCGCCGCAACCGACGACCTTGACGGCGGCGACGCAGGGGAAAGCCTTTGCCGAGACGGATGGGTGGAAGGAAGGTGAAATGGAGGAGAAAATATATTTAGATAGTGGAAAGCAATCAATATAGGCGCAGAATTCGACGTTTAATACAATTTGCTTTCCTTGCCGCAGAGCAGGACATAATTCCAGGAAACTGCGTTTTTTTAGTACAATAGGTCCTCGAATCGCCAAACAGGAACCAAACACGTTCTGCTGCATCTTCTCTACCTGTTGCCATTTTTATGTTAATTTTTCTGAAGGTGAAATGAAGTAGCCCAAATTCGAGGAGAAAATTAATGTAGGGATGGGTTGATTTCCTTCAGACAACTTTGCCACCTGAACCTAAAAATCCTGGCGATTCCCATGATCCAATTACTCAGTTCCACTATTCACGAAACCTTCACCTATACATTTGCCTTTTTCGTTTCCTCAGATGCTGGCGAGACACCAGTCATCACGCATGGAGGAGCATCCAAGTACTGGAGATGCTCCTGTGCCTGCCGAGTCGGCGCAGCAGCCTTTCCCAACTGGGCGTAACAAAGTAGCCCCTGAACATTTGCCTGCAGACGTGCACCCGACATGTGATGATGTTGATATGACCGACAGTGGACCGGCGATTAGCACTGAGACGGTTCGCAACGATAACGGGAGTCTCTGGGGTCTCTCACAATGCTGCAGGCGGTTGAGCACTCTGATTGCCTGATCTACGCTGCACGAGGTAGGCAAGTCCCAAATTACCGGGGCCATTCAATTCGAAGAAGTATATATCACTGCAAAAGCAGCTAAAGAAACAAAAGGCAAACATATAAAAATGCGTTCCTTTTTGCTAGTCTTTGGCTACTTCTCATTTCTTGGCGCATTTATTCTTATTTTTAAGCGATCTTAATGTATTAGTGTTTATCCTGATAGCGTTATGACGTGAATACCAACACATCAGAGTGTCATGTAAAATGTTGAATCGTTTTGGGTTTCCTAGAAGTAATATTGTCAGTGCTTGTCCAAGGACCATTCAAACTGGTCTTCGTCTTTTTTTGTTGATACAAAACTTATTTTCTGACATAAGCTTTTGCACTGCCAATATTTAGAGGTCAGTTTAGGAAGTATATCAAACACTTTCACCTGTTTCAAAGACACCCGCTTTCAGTGGGATTATCATTTTTTTTTTGGAGAGTTATGGAATCCGGATGCAGAACACACCATTTAGGAAGTTGCATTTTATACTTACTCAACTGCTATCATTCTAGTGTCTAAGTACAAGTCAAAGCACATTTTGTAATAGTGGTTCTGTTCCCACAGCGGTACAAACGCTTAAGGAGCAAAAGATCCTGCCAAAGGAGCTTGGTGTCGGCCTCCCACAAATCAGAGCGGCTCACAGATTCATGCGAGAGCTACCGAACGAGCTGACAGACCCCGAGATCTACGTGAGGCTGCAAAAACAGGCCCAGAGTGAGGCGATCCTGCAGCCATACAGTGACATGGTGGCACGGATTTGGATGCTGGGAGCTCCCGAGAGTGTTGTGGAGAGCATGTGCAGTGTGGTGAAGGACATCTTCGGCGAGAACCGCCAACTGTCGCACGCAAGTGCAGCGAAAGAGCTTTGTGTGCGCTGGAATGGACCGGAGCCTGTCTGCGCTGCCAAACTATTAGAGCACGTGCGGCAGCGGTGTCAGGACAATTTTTTGACCGTAGGTCACAGGGACATCGGAAAAGTTATGAAAAGGCATCTTGGTAGAAGGTGTCACCGCGCCCCTGTATATATGTGATATGAATCTGTGATATGAAGTGTATAGTGATGTACGGATGCAGTGCCAACAGTAGGTACCCAATGGGAATTAGTATAATGTCATTCGATGAACGGTTGTGGTGTGCACTTTATTTGGTGTGCCAGTGTGCCACATCCAGTGTTTAGAACTTGAATTCTGCTCCCGTGTGCTATTTATTTTGTCTTGTTGAGTGCTTGTCTTGTTTAAGATTCGTCTTGCATTATTTATTTGTGCAAATCAGCTTTTTGTTTGCACGTATATATTGGACACGTCACCTGGATGGATGTTGGAAGGAAAAATATAGTCGTCTGTTCTATTGCAAATGGTGAACCTGTTTTTACATTAAATCAACAAGTGTTTTATCCCATGAGGGTACGATACCTTGGTGTCGAGGTCGGTAGATTGGTACTTAGGTATAGCGATACGCCTGGTCTAGCCGCAAAAGAAGAACCGGTTAAATAACGTTGCCACTCCTGTGGAACTGCTTGCCAGTTTTGTGTAGCGAATTTTCGCATTAGCAGATATAAACATTTGCAATCGACAAATGGAAATGTGTAGAAATGTAGCTTCGATGAGAATGAGAATGTTCGATAAAAGGTGTAGCAAAATTGGGCTCCGTCAAATTCGGTTGGTAGCAAATTTTAACTTTTTTTTACCCCTGTATGTAATGTCATATGTCCCCGTTTCGGCGCTCCGGTATGGAGCCACTAAATGTGCGCCTGCCTCGTGTTAACGCTAGTGCGCTGACGCCGACTCCGGTGACATTGGATCAGCTTAAAAACGTCATCTTCGCCATTCCAAATGTAAACTCTTGCATTGACGGTGACGTTCTGCTCAAAATTTTGAAGATGAGTTTTTGCATTGTGGGCGATCTTTGCTCCGAATAATAAATACCAGTATCGTTACGGAAACCGTGCCAGAAAGCTGGAAGAGGGCGGAAGTCCTCCCGCTGTATAAAAGGAACGACCATTCGGATCCGGCGAATTTCAGACCCATCACAATCGTAAGTTTAATTTGCAAAATCGTTGAGAAAATCGTGCACGTTCAACTCACAAAATATATGAAGGATAATTGTTTATCTAGTCATGATCAGCATGGTTTCCTTTCAAACCATTCCACATCTACCGCGCTCCTGTCCATGACAGACGAAATTATTAAGGGAATGGATAGATCAGAAATTTCTTTACTAGCTCTATTGGATTTTAGTCGTGGTTTTGATGTTGTCGACCATAGCACTATTCTGAAAAACATCGAGCTTTTACAGGTCAGAACTGGATGGTTTAAAAGCTACCTTGAAGGTCATACTCAAAAAGTGCGCGTAGGGGAAAGTCTATCCAAATCATTACCAATCTCAATAGGCTGCTTCCAGGGTACAGTTTTAGGAAGTTTGTTGTTTAACATCTTAAGTAATGACATTGCATCTTACATCCCGTCTTCTAGTAGTGGCTTCCGCGTCACTCTCATTCGATATGCAGATGACACACAATTAGCTATTACGGGACCACGTGACCAAATACGAGACATGGAGAGTGCCATGGAGCATGTTCTAGGCATTTTGAGCAACTGTTTTTTGCAAAACGGTATGATGGTTAATGCAGCTAAAACAGAACTGATGGTATGTGGTGACAGGCGTCAGATTGCTCGGATAGGAATTATGCCGAAGGTGAGATTTATGGGTGATGACCTGTTGTGCTTGGAAAGTGTTACGAATTTAGGTATGATTATGGACTCAACTCTGTCGTGGCAACCGCACGTGACACGTGACATACACCGATGTTTTGGTATTCTTATCGGAATCCTCCATGCCAAACACGTTCTGCCAGCTTCTGTCCTGCCCCGTATAGTGGATTCTCTTGTGATCTCTCACATTAGATATTGTACTCAAGTATATGATAGTGCTAGCAAAAGTGTTATTCAGGAACTTCAAAAGATGCTCAACTTTGCTGCACGAGTAATTTCTGGTCGCCGGAAATACGATCATGTTGCAGATGTCCTAAAGGAGTTAGGCTGGCTCACTGTTCCGAAACTTGTAGAATATTTTGATTTATGTATGATGCACAAGATTTTAACATTAAACCTGCCGGTCGGACTGCGCCAAAGCCTGTCATTTAACCATCAATCAGGCTTGCGACAAACGCGGCAATCATCTCGCCTATCGCTTGTTCGTCCCCGCAACAACCATGGAAAGCGCACCTTCATATACCGTGGAACCAAACTGTACAATCGCTATGCCATTGCCAATCATCTACATCGTCTTAGTGTGTGTACTTTGAAAAGTCATGTAAGAGAAATATTGACTGAAGCTTCTTGATCTATTGACGCAGCTTCTTGACAATTGTTTGCGACGCAAATGTTGTGCTACACCAATGTATGACGAAGGTATTAAAATAGCCCTATTGTGTGGAAATACCTGATGACGTGACATAAATAAAAAAATAAAAAAGTGGGCCACGCTGTCGTATGTCCCAACATCGCCGCAATGTCTGTAAGAGGGCCACGCTGTCGTATGTCCTAACATCGCCGTAATGTCTGCAAGAGGGCCACGCTGTCGTATGTCCCAACATCGCCGTAATGTATGTAAGTGGGCCACGCTGTCGTATGTCCTAACATCGCCGTAATGTATGTAAGCGGGCCACACTGTCGTATGTCCTAACATCGCCGTAATGTATGTAAGTGGGCCACACTGTCGTATGTCCCAACATCGCCGTAATGTATGTAAGTGGGCCACACTGTCGTATGTCCCAACATCGCCATAATGTATGTAAGTGGGCCACACTGTCGTATGCCCCAACATCGCCGTAATGTCTGTAAGTAGGCCACGCTGTCGTATGTCCCAACATCGCCGTAATGTCCATAAGTGGTTCATGCTGGCGTATGTCCCAACATCGCCGTAATGTCTGTAAGTGGGCCACACTGTCGTATGTCCCAACATCGCCGTAATGTATGTAAGTGGGCCACACTGTCGTATGTCCCAACATCGCCGTAATGTATGTAAGTGGGCCACACTGTCGTATGCCCCAACATCGCCGTAATGTCTGTAAGTAGGCCACGCTGTCGTATGTCCCAACATCGCCGTAATGTCCATAAGTGGTTCATGCTGGCGTATGTCCCAACATCGCCGTAATGTCTGTAAGTGGGCCACACTGTCGTATGTCCCAACATCGCCGTAATGTCTGTAAGTGGGCCACACTGTCGTATGTCCTAACATCGCCGTAATGTCTGTAAGAGGGCCACGCTGTCGTATGTCCCAACATCGCCGTAATGTCTGTAAGTGGGCCGCCACGCTGTCGTATGTCCTAACATCGCCGTAATGTATGTAAGCGGGCCACACTGTCGTATGTCCCAACATCGCCGTGATGTCTGTAAGCGGGCCACGCTGTCGTATGCCCTAACATCGCCGTAATGTCTGTAAGTGGGCCACGCTGTCGTATGTCCCAACATCGCCGTACTGTCTGTAAGCGGGCCACACTGTCGTATGTCCTAACATCGCCGTAATGTATGTAAGTGGGCTACGCTGTCGTATGTCCCAACATCGCCGTAATGTCCGTAAGTGGTTCATGCTGTCGTATGTCCCAACATCGCCGTAATGTCCGTAAGTGGTTCATGCTGTCGTATGTCCCAACATCGCCGTAATGTCTGTAAGTGGGCCACACTGTCGTATGTCCCAACATCGCCGTAATGTCTGTAAGTGGGCCACACTGTCGTATGTCCTAACATCGCCGTAATGTCTGTAAGAGGGCCACGCTGTCGTATGTCCCAACATCGCCGTAATGTCTGTAAGTGGGCCGCCACGCTGTCGTATGTCCTAACATCGCCGTAATGTATGTAAGCGGGCCATGCTGTCGTATGTCCCAACATCGCCGTAATGTCTGTAAGTGGGTCACGCTGTCGTATGCCCTAACATCGCCGTAATGTCTGTAAGCGGGTCACGCTGTCGTATGTCCCAACATCGCCGTAATGTATGTAAGCGGGCCACACTGTCGTATGTCCCAACATCGCCGTAATGTATGTAAGCGGGCCACACTGTCGTATGTCCCAACATCGCCGTAATGTATGTAAGCGGGCCACGCTGTCGTATGTCCCAACATCGCCGTATGTATGTATGTATGTATTAAAACATGAACTATCCACACGAATGAGGTTTTTACAGTTGTTTGTCATGTTGGCAGGTTACACAGGGTACAATACAAAACACATCAGCATGCACTTTCACACTTCCACACACGCATAAAACTCAGTGCACCTCGCATGTCACGTCAGGTATGGCGCCCTGGCTCCAGGCTACGCTTCAGCTCTCTCATGAACTTGCCAGCAGATATGCACTCGAAGTCGCGTGGCAGACCGTTCATATTGCGCGCAGCGCGGTAGGCAAAGCGCCTCTTTCCGGCCTCTGTCCTGACCCGAGGAAGAGATAGGTGGTGGTCCTGTCGGGTCGTTCGAGAGTGCGCCGGTCTCTCACAGTTGTGAGAAAATAGACCGGCGAGACTCTCCGGCTCAGCGGTGCTGCGGACTTTGTGGAGAAGACAGAGGGTTTGATAAAGGAAGAGGTCGGGAGCATCGAGCCTCCCCAGTGCTTCCCGCATCTCCGAAATGTGGTCAAACTTGCGTTTTCCGGAAACGACTCGCGCTGCAAAGTTGATGAGTTTTTGAATGCGATGCAGGTTTTTGGCAGAGCCGTTTCCGTACACGACCAAACAGTAACGAATGTGAGAGAACACTAGGGCGGTGACGATTTCGGGAAGTATTTGTGACGGGAGGTAGTGACGGATATGGGATAGACTGACAAGGATACCGCAGCACTTACGGCAGAGGGCTGACACATGAGCGTCCCAGGTGAGATGCTGATCAAAAATGACACCCAAGTTGCGTGCCTCTGAGTGAGGTACCAGGTAAGTGTCACGGAACTTGATAGTAAACTGAGGAAGTGAGCGCAAATTTTGTCGTGATCCGATGGTAAGGAGTTCGAACTTCCTTACGTTAACTTTAAGCCCATTGCAATGAAAGTAGTCCCCAAGAGAAGCGAGAGCCGACTCCATGCGGGCGATAAGCGCTGGCATACAAGATTTTGGTTCCGAAATCATGACTTGAGTATCATCGGCATATTGCACCACAATCGCATCGGCCGCATGAAGACTCAAGTCATTTGCAAACGCGCTGAAGAGAATGGGTCCGAGCGATGAGCCCTGAAAGACCCCTTCATTTATATCACGCGGAGTGGACGTTACAATCTTGCCATCAGAGCCAGGGAAGCTAACACTCTGAGTGTGACCGTGCAAGTAATTTTGGAACCACAAAGTGTCTATGCCGAGAGCCTGAAGTTTGACTAACAGTTTTCCATGGTGAATGACGTCAAAACATTTGCTTAAGTCAATCAAACAAAGCAAAGCAATTTTACCAGAGTCGACAGCCGAGAGCATGTGGTCAGTGATACAAGTGAGCGCCGTCTCCGTAGAGTGCCGTGGGCGGAAACCGTGCTGGGTAGGAGCAAGGAGATGTAATGTATGCAATGTATGTAATGTATGTAAGCGGGCCACACTGTCGTATGTCCCAACATCGCCGTAATGTCTGTAAGTGGGCCACACTGTCGTATGTCCTAACATCGCCGTAATGCATGAAAGCGGGCCACGCTGTCGTATGTCCCAACATCGCCGTAATGTCTAAGTTGGCCACGCTGTCGTATGTCCTAACATCGCCGTAATGTATGTAAACGGGCCACGCTGTCGTATGTCCCAACATCGCCGTAATGTATGTAAGCGGGCCACACTGTCGTATGTCCCAACATCGCCGTAATGTCTGTAAGTGGGCCACACTGTCGTATGTCCTAACATCGCCGTAATGTATGTAAGCGGGCCACGCTGTCGTATGTCCCAACATCGCCGTAATGTATGTAAGCGGGCCACACTGTCGTATGTCCTAACATCGCCGTAATGTATGTAAGCGGGCCACACTGTCGTATGTCCCAACATCGCCGTAATGTATGTAAGCGGGCCACACTGTCGTATGTCCTAACATCGCCGTAATGTATGTAAGCGGGCCACGCTGTCGTATGTCCCAACATCGCCGTAATGTCTAAGTTGGCCACGCTGTCGTATGTCCCAAACCACTGGTGAGCTGACCGAAATGGTGGAATGTTGGAAAACGGTCATTGACTATTGTGATATGTTAGTTTATCTATGGTATTAATTTTGAAGTAAGCCTCATATCTATGTCTGAAGAATGCATGTATATTATAATGATATAAGTGTTCTGCGGTAGGTTATGATCTGATTTAGTAAAGTCTTTAGTAGACTGGGGTTTGAGGATTAAAAGGGCAAGGCAAAATGCTCTTGGCGGTGCTTTTTAGCCCTCTAGATGAAGGATTCGACTGAACACTTGTGTACATAATTTATTAGAACCAAATTAATCAAAGCTATCTAAAGTGCTTCAAGTTTATGGAATGAAAGTTTTGCATAATAAATAGATTGTTACTCAGTGTGTTCCTGCAACGTACGACATGAACAGTAATGGCTTGTATTTATGTCTTGTACATGTATTTATTACCGAGCGGCCGTGAGGTCTTCCGTCAACTAGGATGAAAAATATACGGCCCGATCGTAGCCATGGTTTCAGAGGCTTACTTCTTCGCAACTACTCGGTTGACGCGGCTGAAAATGTGCACACAAGCGTGTTGATGTCGTAAAAATATCGTATTAAATTTATGAAATTCTACGTTTTCGGGTATATGAGCGGTGCGCGCCGACGCACAACCCTGTATTCATCATGGTGATGATTGTGCATACATCTCACGATCGGGACCCACCGCGGCCTCGCGCTCGGCCGGCCCCGGTGACCTCCTCAGTCACGTGACCGCCTGAGGCCGGCGAAAGACGGCTACCGGGGTCACCGTCCCTGGCAGGTCCTGTTTAACTCAAAGCAAGGCTTTAAGTTCTGTTTCACATGATAAAATGACGCTTAAGAAGAGCCCGTTCGATTCCAGACACTATAAGGGTGTTTTATTTGTATTAATCAAAATGTCACAGCAGTTTCGGCCTACTCGCTAACAAAATATAAAAAACACTTCAGGCCAGCCAGTAAGCATGCGCAGAGCGCACTGAGCCAAACGGAAACGCAAGCTGACTCGCGACGAGCCACAGGCCACGCGTCACATCCCCACGAGCATATGATTGCCATTAACAGACGGTCTCCTTGACCATGGCTTCAATATAAGACAAGCATCAGCAATCGGCAATAAGCAGCTGATCTAACTAGGCTGATCACACACACACACACACACACACACACACACACATGTATCATAGCTCGACGAGCAAGACTTCGCTCGGACTATCACAACGTGAGACGCTGGAATTAACGCTGGAGAGACGCTGGAGACGGTGACGCTGGAGACGGTAACGGTGGAGTGAACCGTAATCAGGACACGTGTCTGTGCACGCGTGCATGCATGCATGGTGTGTGCGTCTGTCTGCGTCCCTGTCCCTGTGTTGGTGTCTGTTCTGTGGCCGTGTTGGTGTCTGTTCTGTGTCCCTGTTGGTGTCTGTTCTGTGTCCGTGTTGGTGTCTGTTCTGTGTCCATGTTGGTGTCTGTTCTGTGTCCCTGTTGGTGTCTGTTCTGTGTCCCTGTTGGTGTCTGTTCTGTGTCCGTGTTGGTGTCTGTTCTGTGTCCATGTTGGTGTCTGTTCTGTGTCCGTGTTGGTGTCTGTTCTGTGTCCCTGTTGGTGTCTGTTCTGTGTCCGTGTTGGTGTCTGTTCTGTGTCCATGTTGGTGTCTGTTCTGTGTCCGTGTTGGTGTCTGTTCTGTGTCCCTGTTGGTGTCTGTTCTGTGTCCGTGTCTGTGTCTGTGTCTGTGTCTGTGTCTGTGTCTGTGTCTGTGTCTGTGTCTGTGTCTGTGTCTGTGTCTGTGTCTGTGTCTGTGTCTGTGTCTGTGTCTGTGTATGTGTCTGTGTCTGTGTCTGTGTCTGTGTCTGTGTCTGTGTCTGTGTCTGTGTCTGTGTCTGTGTCTGTGTCTGTGTCTGTGTTAGTGTTAGTGTTAGTGTCGGTGTTTGTGTCTGTTCTGTGTCTGTGTTAGTGTCTGTCTTAGTGTCTGTGTTAGTGTCTGTCCTGTGTCTGTGTTTGTGACTGTCCTGTGTCTGTGTTAGTGTCTGTGTTTGTGAACGTCCTGTATCTGTGTTAGTGTCTGTGCTTGTGTCTGTCCTATGTCTGGGTTTGTGACATTTGTATGCGTCCGTCTGCCTTTGCATGATACACCAACTGACTATAGCAGAGCCTACAAAGCAGATATGAACTATTTTCAAAATCACATCACATGAAGTGTCTCCACCAATCAAATGCAACCTGCATTACACTGTATGAGCGACCCACGCAATGTCCCATATCCATGGTATCTGCACTCAAGTGTACAGCAGTTACGCGCCCGCCCCTGTAACTCAGTCGGGAGAGCGCTAGGCTTCTGACCTCATCCGGTAGTAGCAGCCCGGGTTCGAGTCGCTTCAGCGCTCGCTATTTGCTGCTGACTGGGATGGCCTGTGACCGGTGTCAGCGGTTGCACTCAAGGGCAGGCGAGGTCAGAGGGCGGGGCAGACCGTGTCCAGGTATGTCGGGCACGTCAACTTTCGCTTCTAAATTCTGCCGGACGCCGGGAATTGCGTGATCCGGTGGTGGGGTCAAGGCCTGCGCAACAAGCTATGCTTAGCGCGGGGCTGAATGGATTTTTGATTTTGTTTTTGGCAAAATGGATTTTGAATGGATGGATTTCCTGACCTCGGAAATCCATCCATCCAAAACATTCGGACTAAATAAACAAAATATCGGGTCGCCCGTAATGGTAAGCGGTTCATTTTGGATAGTAATGATTTTTTTCCTCTCCTATTTTTCCCCATTTATCGCATTTTTCTCAGACCGAAATGACTGGTCTTTGACGTGTAGGTGTGCTTTTCTGATATTTTATGTTGGTTGATAATTATAAAGTAATTTCGATATGTGCGCCAGTCGTCTATGGGCTTGTAACACGGTGATACACGTGCCAGCTACGGGAACTAAAGTGGTTCGGGTCAGCTAAGCGAAATTGTATTCTTCTTACTGAATTATGCACGCTCTTTAACTTGGTGAGTGCACTTTTCAAATATTTTGCAGATTTAATATGACAAACAGGCGGCTATGGGGCACTTGCCCCCCCCCCCCTCTTCCGCCGCCACTGTACAATGCACATTGCACATACTTAGGTATATGTTTCAAAGGAAGCCATCGAAATTTCGATCGATCGATATATAGATATTGCAGGATAGGAGTGCTATTTCATAGACTAGATAGGGACATTGTTGACATTTCGACTGGGTCGTGGTGGTAGGTGCATACTAACCGCATCGGTTTAGATATTGTAATGCATTGTATAGTCATTAAACGTGAGACATCAAATATATGTCAAAAATATTTATATTCTCACGGTTATAAGGACACTTCTCACCGCTTATGATTCTGCAAATATTGGAAATTTCCATCGCGGGTTTTCATGTATAGTTTGAAGCTAAAATAGCAAGTGGGTACCTGTCGATAGGAGAATAAGGTTTCCACGACAAAAGCGAGTCCGGAGCACAATAAGTGGAAACCCTACTCGAGCAGTGGAGTTTCGATGGCAATCCCAGCCAGACAAGATAGCCCGCTTCTCTGGACCATTATGACCGCTTCAACCCCAAAACTTCAGTATCAGAAACGTGAATACCAGCGAACTGAACGATCCCAGTATAATTATACGCCGTTCTTATGCTGTTCCTACGAGCGTCCTCTAGCAGATCACGCCTCAGATGACAGAATGCACCAGAAACTGTGTCTTTGTGGAGAATGGGGTTCTTCTCGAGATCTAGGGACCAATACATCTGGACGGTCAGCACACTCCGTTCCTGGTGTACTGTCGTCACGGTCATTATGTCCGTCAGGTAGTTAGAATAGCTATACCGTGACAATGTGAGCGACTGAGAGTGGTATGGGTCGACAGGCGTGCCGCCGGGCAGATCGAACACGCGGAACTGCTCATCTGGCAGCAGTGTCACCAGCTCGGGACCGCGTACACCACGACAATTACCATCACTGCGGCCCTCAACTACCGCGTACCATTGGGCGGGTACCCTGAACGTCACAACCCGGGTCTTGTCGCGCTGTGGCGCACCGGCCCCCGTTTCGTCCCTGTACTCTGGCAACAGTCTCTCCACGTCGGACGGCAACCCCTTGCTCCAAAGCCGTTCCTCCGCAGTCAGCAGGTATGGCTTTCCCATCTCAGCACGCACCTTGCCTGTCACGGTGTTCTGCACGTACACACCCTCGTCGGGGCCGAGCAGGATGGCGCTGCGTCGTCTCAACACATCAACCTCGACAGGAGGCACGACCGCTGCCGGTCCCCGCACCGTCCAGCTGTCACCCGGACTGCGCGACACCGCCGGTGTCACCGTCTCGTCCGTGAAGGCCTCTCCCCCGCACCGTCCAGCAGTCACCCGGACTGCGCGACACCGCCGGTGTCACCGTCTCGTCCGTGAAGGCCTCTCCCCGCACCGTCCAGCAGTCACCCGGACTGCGCGACACCGCCGGTGTCACCGTCTCGTCCGTGAAGGCCTCTCCCCCGCACCGTCCAGCAGTCACCCGGACTGCGCGACACCGCCGGTGTCACCGTCTCGTCCGTGAAGGCCTCTCCCCGCACCGTCCAGCAGTCACCCGAACTGCGCGACACCGCCGGTGTCACCGTCTCGTCCGTGAAGGCCTCTCCCCCGCACCGTCCAGCAGTCACCCGGACTGCGCGACACCGCCGGTGTCACCGTCTCGTCCGTGAAGGCCTCTCGAGCGACTAGGTCAAGGCCTTCGTTCGCCTGAAGGAAACAGATGTCGCGGACCCCGTCCTCACGAATCTCTCCTGGCTGCAGAAAGAATGACTGCGGGCCCCGCAGAACCTTGTGCTGCGGCTTGTCGTCCACCACGGGGATACAGACGATGCAATAATGACGACTGGTGAGAGTGATAAGCTCAAGTACTTCTACCACCTCCTCCCCGACTGCAGGGATATAAGCCCCCTCTCTTTTTCACCAGCCACTCGTCACCTGCCTGGCGTTGTGTTCCCTCATTGTCCGTGGTGTCCTGGACGGCGCGCAGTCGGAGAGCCTGGTTGGCGCCGACAACCGTGGCGTCCACATGACCCACGACCGAGATCTCCGGGCGCGGCACGTATGTGCCCGGCCCAAATAGCCACTCGTCGCCTGCCTTGCGTTGTGTGCCCTCATTGTCCGCGATGTCCTGGACGGCGCGCAGTCGGAGAGCCTGGTTGGCGCCGACCACAGGCAGCGTCTGCACACTGCAGGCCAGTGTCTCACCCGGGTAGAGCGGGAACGGCGACTGGTGCAGGCGCACCTCTCTCTCGCCGTGCCGAAGGCACGCCTGGCTGACGTCATGGAACACCGCGAGACCGTCGACTCGGACCACTGGGCTCTCGACGATGCAGTAGTACGCCGATGGCACCACAACCATCGGCTGCGGTCGGAGAGTGACCCTGTGGGGGCACCACCGGAGACAGGAGGGTCAGCAGAGCAGGAGGGACAACCACCGACTGGGGTCCGAGAGTGACCCTGTGGGGGCACCACCGGAGACAGGAGGGTCAGCAGAGCAGGAGGGACAACCACCGACTGCGGCCTGAGAGTCACCCTGTGGGGGACACCACCGGAGACAGGAGGGTCAGCAGAGCAGGAGGGACAACCATCGACTGCGGCCCGAGAGTCACCCTGTGGGGGACACCACCGGAGACAGGAGGGTCAGCAGAGCAGGAGGGACAACCATCGACTGCGGCCCGAGAGTCACCCTGTGGGGGACACCACCGGAAACAGGAGGGTCAGCAGAGCAGGAGGGACAACCATTGGATGTGGTCCGAGAGTGACCCTGTGGGGGACACCACCGGAGACAGGAGGGTCAGCAGAGCAGGAGGGACAACCACCGACTGCGGGGACCCTGTGGGGGACTGTGGGGGACACCACCGGAGACAGGAGGGTCAGCAGAGCAACATAAGTCACCCACATTTATCAGGGCCTACACGTCGTGTGAGTACAGGTTAACACAAACATATTGTCAGAGCATGACAGTGTTCATTTATTACTTGCATTTAAACCAATGATCATGATCTTGATACTAATACATTTATTATTGTTATTCACAACCAGATCACATTAAGTTAGATACTATTTAGTGTTGAAAATCCAACAACACAATCTTGTGTCGTGTAAATATCTGATGCATGCTTAGATTGCTTGCAATGAAACTTCACATTCCATCCAAGAACTGCTGATGTATGTACATGCATGCGACCAGTCATGGCATAGTTTCGCTACCTGAAGCTCCAATCCAGGCTCAACTTCACCTGGCGGCTCCGCCACGTACTAAAGGTTGGTGAGGGAGCGCCAGCGTTCTGAAGGTGATCCTTTCCATGCAACGTACTATGGTTATTTAAAATCCGGAAAACAAATATTGATGAAGGCCTCCCTGCCACCCCGTGGGGGAGCCCACGACTTCGCTTGTCGCGTACGGGGAGCCCCAGCACCCCCCCTCCCCCTGTTTCCACTCGCCTTTCGTTTCGCTTCAGCGTGTAGCTGCACGGTCCGGTCACCAGTCGGATGACTCCGGTGTCCTCGTCCTGTACGTGCAGATAGGTGAACGCCCTGAGCACATGGCGTCTGGCTGCAGCTGGCTCGGTGGTGACACTCCAGGTGTCTTCAGTACTGTCATCGTCTGGTACTGGCACCCATCCGAGCTTGGCTGAAGTGCCATCTTACCGCCTGTCGGACACGCAAACGAGTAAGGTAGGCACTTAGTTTGCCGATAGTGTCCCTTACCGTGTGTATCAGGGGTACAGTATGGAGGGGGAAGGCGTGCGAGATGTACCAGTACGTGGGAATACTTTCCACAACGTCGGAAAATAGGCCAACGAAGGATCCCAAGCAAGGTGTCCGAAAAGTCTCTATATTTCACTCGGAGCTGCGGAGTCGATTTCGGAGTCTGAGTCTCCGGAATACCTACTGATTGAATCCGCAGCCATGATTTCAATACCGCTTGGATTGCAGCTTGACGTCAAAGTTTATCACGGCCGGCTCCGCCCAGGGTAAGTTGATGGGGCTCCGCCCACCACAGTCTCTGACAAGGGTCGGCAGCGCCGCTCGGCTGGCTGAGCAGTGAGCGGAACACTCGGGTATTGGCGCGGCGTCAATAGACAAGGGGCCGGTGTCAGAGAGTGTATCGGAGATCTCCGTATGTAGCGTCATACCAAACGCATACTGCGGAAAATACAAAACGGAATCCAACTTTGGGCCTGTTCCCGTGACACCTCTGACCTCCTCCAAGTTGCTCTAACTTGCAACTGTCCTATTATAATGCACAGACAGTTGCAAGTTGGAGCAACTTGGAGGGCAAGTTGGAGCAACTCGGAGGAGGTTAGAGGCGTCACTGGAAATGGCCCATTATCAGCCACTGGATCCAGCTACAGAGGAACGAGTGGTACCATTCGATTCCGCAAAGGTAAACGATTCGATTCCGCAAAGAGTTACCAGCTGGGAGGTAAAACAAATTTTCAGTATTTGACTACTCACTCCCTATTTACAATCTGCTTAATGAACGACCACGCTATTCACCTTTGCCAAAAGTAGCGTTGTGACAACGTTTTGCGAACGTCGTGATGTAGCGTTGTGACGACGTTTCCATGGGAGTCTACAAAATAACGTTGTTACGACGTTGTGTCGTAACCTTCTCACAACGTTGTGACGTTAAATTGTTAACTTGGTACAGGGCTCGATTCGATACCGGAATTGGGGGGGGGGGGGGCATCCCCCAAAGCGTCAGATATCGGCGCAAAATTGACACATTTCCTGATATAGAAGAACATCTAAACAACTTTTACTAAGGACAGTTTGCTTTAAATCAGCATCAATGCATAAGCAAGTGAAATCCGATGAGTTTGCAGAGTTGTGTTAGACTTTTGGGGATTTACCATTACAGTCACCGATGAACAGTTAAATTTTCACCTTGAGCCATCACCTTACTCTACAAGCATGTTGATATCCTGCATTGAAAATGCATACACCGATGTCCAAAATAATTTATAACTAGGTACCTACATAAAAATTTATGGAGACCAGATTGGGCATAATTATTTGTTCGCAATACCGTCTCCCTCAAGCTGTATTACATATCAATTGATAATTACCAGCCAAGACCAGAGCAAAGTTCTAAAAATATGCCACGGGACTGAGAACAAAATCAGTGCGGCTGGCTGCAAATGGCACCCTAAAAAACATTAATTTGCAAGTCACCGCAGCCTCCGGCGGGTGACCGGCGTCTCATCCCAACGTCAGCGGCGGGACACGGAAAGATACAACCGCAGACAAATTGATTGAGAGAATGAATGAATGAATGAAATGAGAAATAAAACAGGACGCAGTGAAATATGTTGATCACTGGTGCCACCCAGATAACGGCATATTTCACTGCCACCCACCAGTCTGGTGAGTAGCAGGGAATTTGGAAAACATCGTACTGTTACCAGATTCAATATTAATATAAAGGATGAGCATACTCCGCCGTCAGTGGCCAATATTGAAACACATTGTTGGAAAATCGCAACACAACCAATACATCAATTGGGACACAAACCACAGACCGACGCAAGCTGAAACGGAGAGCGGGAGTAGGTACTCACCAGGGGCGTGACCCTCACCCGACGCGCTCGCTCACAATCACAGCTTTGCCGCCCACCGCGGGCGCGAGTCATAGATAGCGATCAGGGCGACAGAGATAGGACGATACTCACGATAGCAATTGCGCAGCGAAATATCCGACCAATCAGCACGCTTCTTACAACT